>QGSO01000218.1:282115-292634 GCA_011037825.1 Carya cathayensis | reverse complement strand
GGTAGCATATCAAACATTTGATCTTCACCTGCCAACAACTGGAAACTGGCATGCCAACAGAGTCCTTGGCACCTCGAATCCTCTTTTATGGTTTTTACATCAATGAGTAATCAACAGTCCAGATATACGAGATATAAGTCTTTTAAATGTTGTTTACACAGCCCAATCCGCCTTCTATTCAAGCTAGGATGAATACAACTTGAGAACCCTGTCTTCCAGCCTGGGAACTTCTGCCTCTCCATCACATGAAGAGTATAAACACTTGGTGCTGGAGAAGAGCACCCCATAACAAAACAATTGCAGGGCCGTGACTCAGTCACCATTCTTGCTTCTTTGCAGCTTTGGCTTTAACATCTTGCATCCATATCTTTAGTAGGTGCTTGTACCAATGATCAGTTTCCATCCCAGCCTTACGGAGATGGGAAATTTGGATCAAAACAGAATTACTATCAGCCAAATGCTTGATTTCAGATTCTTTAACCTTCTTCAAACCATGTCCCAGCCATTTCTTCCCAATTCTTATGGTCTTAGCATTCCACGCCTCTTGTTTTTGTAGAGCAAACAACTCAACCTTTTCTTTTAACTTGTGAACCGCTTTTTTTGACTCTACGTAAAAACTTCACCGTTTGATCTCGTGAATTTTATTTAAGCTGAAAAAAAAATAAAAATAAAAATACACTCGAAATAAATTAAAAAGAAAATAGATTATTAAAAAAAAAAATTATATATGTGAGAAAGTATTGTCCAATTAAATCATAGTTATAAAATTAAGCATAAATATGATATTAATCAATTAAAAATCACAACTCGAATTTATGCTTATTAACTATTTTTCCATCTAAAACCAATAAATAATGTCACGAAGCAATTGAAATACATTGGTTTTAAATAGCTAAAATATGCAATATCTCAGCTCAATCAGGGGGCCTGAAGCAAAGGCCTCATGCCACACCCCTGGCACACCCACTCACCTAAAGCGGGGTCCTTGCCCTAGGCCCGGCCCTGTTAGAAAGCCTGCCAGGGCAATGGTTACCTAGGAACTTAGTAACCAAGCCTTGCAAGGAGACGTGCAATAGACAACTACCGCATAGCATCAGTAGCTGGGCGTGCTTGATAGTGGGCATGTCAAGCTAGGGATGTGCCACATTTAATACGTGTCAGGCGATTCGAACAAGTAACGGCATGTAGTCTGAGCCCACCTAGGATGGCATGACTTTGGTCTAACACTTTGCCATAGCAACATGCGAGTGGCAGGTCCGACCTGAGTACAGTTTGACACCCCATGAGGGTCAAAACTAGGTATAAATACCCTAATCCCCCTCGGGGAAAATGTCTGATTTTTCTTCTTCCACTTTACCGATTCTTATTATTATTATTCCTACTCAAATATTCTCGACTAACTTTAGCATTGGAGGCTCCCTGGACATCCCTAGAACCCATTCTTTTCCCGTCTTACAGGTCTCGCAAGTTGGGCCCTCGTGGAGCTGTCCATGCCGCGAAACACGACATCAACAATGGCCCCATCTATGAGATTTTCTTTTCCATAGAAGCATGTACTTCACATGCTGGCAGCAACACGGTCCCAAGCTTCGCAGCAAGAAGAGAACCAAAACACGGTGATGGAAGCAAGGCTCGTAGAGATGGAGGAGACGATAAAGAGACTCACAAAGGAGACGGTATGCTTTGCCAGGAGAACGTGGCATTACAAAGGACCAACGAAGAGCTGGTTGGGGGGGGAGAACCCAGCGACAACGAGAACGTCGACTCATGGCATGACCCGGTGGGCGCCACGGTGCATGAGGAGAGGCGCAAGATGCTCCTCGAGCTTCGGGAGTTGGGGGATAAGTACGCAGAGATAGCTAGGTAAGTTAATGCACCGTCCACAGTGGACCAACTGCTCGTCAGCACCAATTTTCCATACAGTGCGAGAGTCATGGCGGTACCCCTCCCACTGAAGTTTAAATTCCTTCATATAGAGTTGTACGATGGGACCAAAGACCCCCTGGAGCACCTGGATACATTTAAGGCCCACATGACCTTACATGGCTTCTCCGGGGAGGTTGCCTGCTGAGCCTTCCCTTTAACCTTGAAGGGAGTCACTTGGACCTAGTTTGGGGCCTTACCACTTGGGAGCATGGGGAGCTTTGATGAGTTGGCACGACTTTTCATGACGTAGGTCATAGCGAGCTGGAAGAAGAGATGACCGGCCGCGTATCTCCTAACCGTGAAACAACAAGACAACGAAAGTCTGAAGTCGTATCTTGCCCACTTCAATCGGGAGTGAATGTCCACCAACGATCAAGACGAGAAGATCACTCTAGCAGCCCTCCCGGGAGGATCTGTCCCAAGAACCCGTTCATGACGAAGATAGTTCGACAAACTTTAAACACGTTGAGGACATGGACTGGGTGGACAAGTTCATTAACGCAGAGGATACCCTCAAGGCCTTGACTGCCCCATGATGATTCAAGATGGAACAGGCAGACCTTAGGGCGACTGGACAAAAGGGGAGCCGTGACCGTGAGGGAGGAAAGAAACGGATATTCAAGGCGAAAATGAAGGGTGAAGCCTAGGAACGGTCGCGAGGCTGGTGCAAGACGCACTCCAGTTTGGTGGTAGAAGGGGAGAGGGAGTTGAGCCCATGAAGGAGCCTGGGCCAAGAGACGACTGGTTGCCAATATTGCGAATACCACATGACTAACCGATACAGTGCCGCAGATTGTTATGCCTTGAAAAGAAGGCATAAGGAAGACCTGCGAAGTCAGAGGAGTTGATCCAAGGACCGACAAGAGGGCACTAGGGTACCTGATGAGAAACTAGCCTGAGGGGACACAAAGCGAGAAGGGAGGTCCAAAGAAGCCCGTGCCACAAGAGTCCCTTGAGGGCAGAAGGGCTGATTGGGGAAATCCGCATGATTGCGAGAAGATACGCGAGAGGAGGGACCACCTCTTCAGTTAGGAGGGCGTATGCCCGAAGAGCATGCTGCGAGGAAGTATTTACCATAGGAAGGGTCCCCATTGGGACCCATCGATCCTTTGGGGGAGCCACAATAACTTTTAGTGAGAAAGACGAAGAGGGAATCCTCCACCTACATGATGACGTGCTAGTAATGACACAAACTTCACAATCCGAAGGATCCTAGTTAACAATAGGAGCTCAACAGACATCTTGTTCTAGGAAGCCTTTGCCAGAATGGGGATTAACTCTGACCAGTTATGCTCAGCCCCCATATCACTCAAAGGCTTCACGGGCAACGTAGTATAGCCGATGGGGGTCATTACCTTGTTCGTTCTGGCTGGGAAAGCTTTGAGGACCGTAGTGACCATGGTTGATTTCTTGGTGATCAAGGCTCTTTCCTCGTACAATGCGATAATGAATGCCCCACCCTGAACATTCCAAGGACTGTAACCTCCACCTACCATCTTAAGATGAAGTTTCCCACCGACCTGGGAGTGGGGGAGGTCCATCGCAAATAGGTCCTAACTTAGGAATACTATGCTTGTGAGTTGAGGCATGAAGTCAAGGTAGTCGCGAGTGCTGGAGGAGCGATAGAGAAGACCAAACTACCTTTGCCCCTCAACCTGGCCAAATGGGATGAGGAAGTCCACGACGAAGGGGCCCTGTGGCAGGTTGAGCCTAATGAACCCTTGGAACTAGTCTCAGTTAACAGCTAAAGACCGAAGCAAACTGTTTGGGTTGGGCCCAAGTTGGACCCTAGATTGAGGCAAGCCTTAAAACACCTCCTCATCGAGCACCAAGATGTCCTCATTGGGAGTCACGAGGAGATGTTCGAGATAGACAATTCGATCATCAAACAACGGCTCTACATCTACACGGCGGCCTGGAAAGTCAAGCAGAAACGACGAAGCTTCAACGTTGAGAAATATGCGACAATAGCCGAGGAAGTGGATCATCTTTTGGCGGCAAGATTCATCTGAGAGGTACACTACACTGAATGGCTCTCTAATGTAGTCCTGGTGAATAAGGCTAACGAGAAGTGGTGGATGTGTGTTGACTTCATCGACCTTAACAAAACTTGCCCAAATGACAGTTTTCCCCTGCCCTGCATCGACCTGATTGTGGACTCGACGGCGGGGCACCCCCTCCTCAGCTTCATGGACGCCTACTCCAGATACAATCAAATTAGAATGAGCCCGGCTGACGAAGAGAAGATAACCTTCGTCATGGATCGAGGGCTATATTGGTACAAAACTATGCCATTCGGCCTCAAGAACGCCAGGGCCACCTACCAATGGTTGGTCAATCGAATGTTCTACTTTTCAAGCAACATATCAGCTGGAACATGGAAGTGTATGTGGACAACCTGCTGGTAAAAAGCAAGAAGGCCGAGCTACACTTAGTAGACCTTCGAGAGGCCTTCTCATTTTTCCAACGATACCAGATGAAGCTCAACCCAACAAAGTGTGCGTTTGGAGTAGAGTCAGGAAAATTATTGGGGTTCATGGTCTTTGAGTGAGGGATCAAAGCAAACCCTGAAAAGGTTAAAGCAATGATAGGGATGCCTTCCCCTCGCAACCTCCATGAGGTCTAGAGGCTGGTAGGATGAGTGGCAGCCCTTAATCACTTCATCACTCAGTTGACTGGCCGGTGTCTCCCTTTCTTCAAGGTCTTAAAGAAGGCCCAGGAATGGGACACAGCCTGCGAAGAAGCCTTCTCCAACTTGAAGAAGTACCTGGCCCATCCGCCACTCCTCAACCAAACGAAGCCAGGTGAAGATCTGACCGTGTATTTGCCTGTGTCCCCACACGTAGCCTTGGTAGTGCTGGTCTAAGACATGGAGGAAGGATAGAGGCCTGTCTACTACACAAGCTGGGCCTTCCGAGGAGCTGAAGCCAGGTACCCTTGAATGGATATGTTGATATTCGCACTAGTGGTTGCAGCGAGAAGGCTAAGGCCATACTTTCAAGCCCATCCACTAAAGGTAATCGATCTGCCCCTCAAGAAGATCCTATAGAAGCAAGACACTTTGGGTTGGCTTGCTAAGTGGGCAATTAAGCTCAACAAGTTCGACATCAAGTACCAGCCCTGTGCTGCTATCAAAGGACAAGTGTTAGCAGACTTCATCGCAAAGTTCATCATTTTTCATAAAAAATGCCTCGTCCTGCCGGGCTGGTGGGGGTGTGGGAGTGCACATAGAAATGGAGCAAGGAAAGGAGCATAACTACACGATCGAGCTCACCTTTGAAACAACCAATAACGAGGCTAAGTATACGGCGCTCTTGGCAGGGATGATAGTGGCTCGACTACTAGGAGCTGAGGTGGTGGAAGTAAGGGCGACTCCCAGATGGTCATTTGCCAGGTGTTGGGATAGTTTGCCAGGAATGGAGAGAGGCTTAAAAAGTACCTTCAACTTGTCTGCAACAAGTGCGATTGCTTCTACTACTTCCACATCTAACAAATCCAGAGGGGGGAGAATCAGAAGGTGGATCGGCTAACAAAGGTTGTATCTGGGTAAGAGGAGCTCCTCTTCTTAGAACATGCTATGGTCAGAATTGTTGATACCCTGGCTGTTGGAGCAGAGGTGTCAGCCATCGCCCCAGCCTCCCCCGTGTGGGCTGTGAATGTCAGGAAATTCCTGCAGGAGGGCAAATTACCAAGCAACCCGGACGAAGCATGCAAGGTCAGAAACAGGATGACTCAGTTCACCTTGTTGGATGGGGTCCTATACAAGAGGGGCTTCTCTGAGCCCCTCCTCAGATGCCTTTCGTCAGAAGAAACACAATACATATTGGCAAAGATTCACGACGGAACTACGGGAGCCATTTGGGGGGAAGGGCACTGGCCGCAAAGGTGACCAGAGCTAGGTACTACTAGCCCCATTCTCTTAGGGATGCAGAAGACTTCATCAGGCCCATGCCATACTGTGCCCCAGAGGAACTAGCGTCAATCATTGTCCCATGGCCCTCCACTCAGTGGGGCCTGGACTTGATTAGCCCCTTCCTCGTGACTAGGTGAGGGGCCAAGTTTGTCGTCGTGGCGGTCGACTACTTCACCAAATGGGTTGAAGCTGAGGCCATCGCAAGCATCACCTCCTGGGCAGTCACATAGTTCCTGTGGAAGTCAGTAATCTGCAGGTTCGGCATACCCCAAAGCTTCATATCAAATAATGGAAGACAATTTGACTATTCGCACTATTGGGAGTGGTGCATGGAGCTCGGGATCAAGGTTAAATACTCATCGCCGGGACACTCACAAGCTAATGGCCAAGCTAATGTGACTGATTACGCCCAAAGCATAATGCAGTAGTTATAGCACAAATTTAGGGTATCGATTCCACCTGGAGACAAATTAAAAGAATAGCAAAAGGAATAAAGAAATAAAGAAAAATATTAAATGATTAATGGAGAACAAAGATTAATTTTAAATGAAAATTGAAGTGAAGCAAAGTTACTAACGGAAGAAGTACTCAAATTTGAAGAACAATAGAGCATTGGGAATCCCTTGCACAAATCCGGTATTTTAATTATTCTTAATTCATTGAATAACTGAATTGGGAACTCAGTTCCCGAAATTCTCAATCGGAAAGTATAGATTTATAAAATAAAATTAAACTAAATGTAATCATTTGAAAAATTATTTATCACTTTTAAAATACGTAAATTATTATCCATATTGAGAAAATTCAGCGATGACAATATACTTAGGGAGTGATATTGAACTAAATCAATATAGATAAATAATTGATTCAAACATAATTAAAGAACCAATCCATTCAATAGAAAAAGTATGACTGAATCCATAAACAGAATATATTATATGATTATTCGGAGAAGAAAACATCAACAATGAATTGAAAATGACGAAACAAAAGAGTTTTAGTAATTAAAAATCAAATACATAAATTAAAAATACCATATAATGTGCAAGTTCATCCCTAACTCTACTTGAGAATTTAGTTACCCATAAATATAATGAACAACAAAAATCTGTAAAGAAAGATAAAGCAAAAGGCAGCCATAGAAGTGATTTTCTTATCTTTTCAAATCTGCCTCTTGTGTCTCTTCTCCCTCTCTATTTCGTGCAAATGATATACTTATATAGGGTAGGAAAGAAACCTTAATATCTTCATAATTTCCGCATAAAAAATAGCATAAATTTTAGTACTAATCTTGGTAGGCACATATGTGCTTTAGGAGTTCGAATTTGAAAATCGCTATTATAGACAAATTTATATCCTATTAAGATAGATTTCTAATGCATCAAGAATCATATCAATATTATATATGAGTATAAAGTTATGATCAAAATACAAAAATATATCAATGCTATCTCCTAGCAAATTTTAGATTTTGACTTCTTGCACTTTCCTTTTGTGATTTTTTTAAATCCAAATTGCTTTCAAACGCCATGAAAGTCTCATGAATTTGACTGGGCTTTGACTTACTTTTTTTTTAAATTCTGAAATGAAATATAAAAAACTGCTTAAGAGCATCCCAACGTAAATAGAAACTCAATTAAAAAATACACATTAATTATTATGATTTCTATTCATATTTTAGCATTTTAATCCAATAATAGGGTTTTTAGAGTGCACTTCTATGCACTCATCAGCGACCAACAAAACTTTCCTCTCCACTCTCAAGAAAATGCTTGGGACACACAAGGGGAGCATGGGTCGAGGAGCTTCCGGGCATGTTGTGGGCATACCGAACGACCATTTGGACACCCATGGGGAAATGCCCTTTGCCCTCGCCTATGGGAGCGAAGCTATAATTCTCGTAAAAGTGGGAATGCCTACCATTCACATGCAACACTTCAACCTGAATGCCAACAATGAAAGGCTAGCAGAAGGTTTGGATCTCCGGGAAGAAAGGAGGAAAAAGGTGGCAATACAGACGACGAGCAACAAGTGGAAGGCGGAACAATACTTCAATAAACAGGTCAGGTTACGCTTCTTTAGAGTGAGTGACTTGGTGTTGAAACAAACTAGAGTAACTCTACAAGAAGAAAGAAAATTGGGACCTCAATGGGAAACCCTGTATGTGGTTACCACAAGTAACCGACCCGACTTTTATCGTCTCAAGAGTAGCCAGGAATCAAGCTCCCCTACTCGTGAAATGTCGAGCACTTGAAAAAACACTTTGTGTAAGGGTAGGGAATGACACCTTACATGAAAACTATGAATTTATGAATGAGAACACATGAATGATAGCCCCCCAAACTCTTTGTTGCCCAAAATTGGAATCAATAGAGACGAGTCCCTAGACTCACAGCGGGGTAAGGCCATGCTGACCTCCCATCCAACAAAACTGAGTCCTTAGACTCACTGCAGGTTAAGGCCATGCCGACCTCCAATCCAACAAAGCCAAGTCCCTAAACTCCTACCGAAGTCAAGTCCCTAGACTTGTTGTGAGATAAGGCCATGCCGACCCTTCGTCCAATAAAACTGAGTTCCCAGACTTGCATTGAAGTTGAGTTTGTAAACTTGCTGCGGGGTAAAGTCATGCTGACCCCCCGTTCAAAAAAACTAAGTTCCTAGAATCGCACCGAAGTCTAGTCCCTAGACTCGATGCGGGGTAAGGCCATGCCGACCCCTTATTCAACAAAACCGAGTCCCTAAACTAGCATCGAAGTCAAGTCCGTAGACTTACTGTGGGGGAAGGCCAATTTCATGGGCTCGCCAAGCCCCTATCCAACAACGTCGAGTCCCTAGAGTCGCATTGAAGTCGAGTCCCTAGACTCACTGCTGGGTAAAGCCATGCCGACCTCCCATCCAACAAAGCCGAGTCCCTAGACTTGCATCGAAGTCAAGCCCCTAGACTCGCTACGGGACTCGCTAACCTCCCTATTGCTTATCAAAGTCGAGCCAAGGCACCTGTCCCACCTCTGAAGCAAAAGAAACAAAGAGAACAAAAAGTAAAACACAAGCAACGAGGGAAAAGGATTCTCATTAACTATGTGTACAACACACGATTTTTACAAAGTATATTTAGTGAAAAAAATTAATATAGGAGACTGTACAAAACAAAAGATGGGGGACTGGGAAGGCTCCAAGCCAATCACGAGGGAGGCGAGGGAGTTAAAGCAGAACTGCCTGATGAAAAGAGGGGTACCTTGGCTTCCCAAAATTCTTGACATAAGCCCAAACCTAGGAATCTGGCTTAAGAGAACGTAAGTCAAGGGTGCGCAGATCCAACTCAGGATCCGCCAACAGGTGTTCTTATAGCCATTCGAGACCCTCTTAATAGCCATATGTCCAAGCCGCGTCTTGGATGGCATTGGAATTAGCGATTTGGGCCCTGATCTCTGTGGCGTTCTGGCCGACACTCTCAAGGTTTGACCTCAGGCCTATGATATTGGCCCGAAGACCTTCATTCTTCTCAGTCACCTCCTGTATTAGGCCGTTGACTTGGTCCTTGGCCATCGCAGCTGCCCCCTTAGGTGCTCCACCTCCATGATGGTTTTGAAACTCAAGGACAACAGCCTTGAGCACTATCCTCAAGCCTTGGTATGGTCTCGCTGAAGCTTCTTCAACTTTGCCAGGGTCTGGTCCAACTCCACTCCTAGAGTGACCAGATTTTACAGTGTTTACAGTGAGAAATCAAGTTGTGGTTGTCTTTCTCAACCTCTTGGAGCAGCTTCTTCAGCGCTTTCTTCTTCTCATTGCGCCTCGCAGCATCCGCCTCTAGGTGTTAGATGTGCTTCTGCAAGTCTTCCATTTGCTCGACCATCCCTTGGCGCTCGGAGTCGAGGTGTTTGTTCTATTAGACCGCCTGCTTTAACTTGTAGAGCCCATAGTGGACTAATGCAGCGAGCTGTTGATTGTTCTCTGACAACTCCTCGAGCTCCTCACCTATCATTGCCGCCAACTAATCTGTAGCTTGCAAGAAAAAAGAGTAAATGAGGAAGCGTAAAACACTTAGAAATTCAAAGTCCAATAGGGAAATAGAGACAGGGTGAGATGAGCAGGAAGGGGTAGGAGACATACCTAAGTGAAGGTAGGTCGCAACCTTTGGGCCACCTGCTTGGTACCCACAACATGGGCTTTGTCGAGGTTTGTAATGGTGTCCTGGCTCCTCTCAGCCCCAGCCCATGAAGAGGGGTCGACAATGCCTAAAGGTAGGAAGGGATCCGACCACCACGCTTCGACTTCCTCTTCCTCGAAAATGCCTCCTAAAGGGCTAGGGCAGCCAGGCAATGAAGCTCGCAGGGTTGACCCCCCAAGGGAGTATGTAACAGCCCGCTAAAATTATCAGTTTTGGATTATTTCCCGACAGCAATCACATCTCTCTCGTCTTTACCCTCATCTAGAATCACGCGTATAGATTATCTTTTCCGTAAATCACGTAATTTGTTCTTCACCGACAGCTGTAAAATCATGAGTCTTCCAAGACCACGCCTAGCCTTTCTCAAGCCCAAACTACCACTTTATGTGGTGGACAGCCACCGTACGCCGCCACGTACGTTCCTCCGACGCATGTTCGTGACGAACAACGAGCGACGCACGGGTTATCCCGTCGATGGTATAACCTTCTATCTCTAGTTATTTTACGTTTAA
>QGSO01000218.1:40982-274526 GCA_011037825.1 Carya cathayensis | reverse complement strand
ATATTTATGTTACTTATAATGCGTGGGGCCACAACAACTGTGGAGTACGTATTATATTTTATGTTACTTATAATGCGTGGGGCCACAACAACTGTGGAGTACGTATTATATTTTATGTTACTTATAATGCGTGGGGCCACAACAACTGTGGAGTACGTATTATATTTTATGTTACTTATAATGCGTGGGGCCACAACAACTGTGGAGTACGTATTATATTTTATGTTACTTATAATGCGTGGGGCCACAACAACTGTGGAGTACGTATTATATTTATGTTACTTATAATGCGTGGGGCCACAACAACTGTGGAGTACGTATTATATTTATGTTACTTATAATGCGTGGGGCCACAACAACTGTGGAGTACGTATTATATTTTATGTTATTATAATGCGTGGGGCCACAACAACTGTGGAGTACGTATTATATTTATGTTACTTATAATGCGTGGGGCCACAACAACTGTGGAGTACGTATTATATTTTATGTTACTTATAATGCGTGGGGCCACAACAACTGTGGAGTACGTATTATATTTATGTTACTTATAATGCGTGGGGCCACAACAACTGTGGAGTACGTATTATATTTTATGTTACTTATAATGCGTGGGGCCACAACAACTGTGGAGTACGTATTATATTTATGTTACTTATAATGCGTGGGGCCACAACAACTGTGGAGTACGTATTATATTTTATGTTACATAAAGTATGGGGCCACAACAACTGTGGAGCATACACTACATGAGACACAGCAATTGTGACATGTAGAATACGTGGGGCCACAACAACTGTGGAGTACGTATTATATTTTATGTTAATGAATACGTGGGGCCACAACAACTGTGGAGTACGTATTATATTATCGTATGGGGCCACAACAACTGTGGAGCATACACTACATGAGACACAGCAATTGTGACATGTAGAATACGTGGGGCCACAACAACTGTGGAGTACGTATTATGTTTTATGTTACTTGAATACGTGGGGCCACAACAACTGTGGAGTACGTATTAATGCACGTTATTAATCAAGACAATTGAATAATATTCCAAGTTTATGTTAAGTCCAGTTTCAGATCAAATACATGATAAGTCAAGTTTTAGATCAAGTCCATGTTATGTTATGCTCACGTATATGTTATGTTCATGTCATGTTATGTTCAAGTTTATGTTATTTTCAAGTTCTTATTTATGTTATGCATGTTTACGTTCATGCTATATTTCAAGTCCATGTTATGTTGTTTGTTCATGTTATGTTTTAAGCTTAAGTTCATGCCATGTTAAGTCAAGTTCAGTTCACGCTTAAGTTCTGGTTAAGTCATGCTATATGTCAAGTTATACTATGTTTATGTATGACTATAATTATGCATTTATGCTTTTACTGCCATGCATGCATTTTTAACCTGTGTGTGAGTTTTATGTTAACTTACTGAGATTTGTAATCAAATCTCACTGTGGTAGTCCCAACTACCATTCCCCCCGAATGGTAGATCTTGTTACAGGACCCAAAGGAGAATTGGAATCTGACCAACTGAATACGGTCGACTAGGCCACGGTGCGATGTTGATGATGGTATAGTATTTAACTTAGGTTAATACTTGTACTTTTGGAGTTGTATCTCAAGTATTCTTTTGATCACAACCATTTTGGACTAGTGTGATGATCACGGCTTTTTAGTATGCCTTTATGTATGAATTATGTTTCAAGTATTTGGGATATATTTAGTTTGGTGCATAGTATTGCTAAAGAAAAAAATTATCCGCTGCGAATATTGCATAATGCTAGATGCATGTTAGGAACATTGCATCTTATATGTCATGAACGGGGGCAGATAACCTTGTGTTGCATGTCTCGACGTTTCAAATGTCCGTTCAATCCCAAGCGGAATTTGGGGGCGTCACAAAATATGTCTCGCCCACTATCCTAGGGCCCCAATCTCCCGAGCCGTCTTAGTGGACTCGTGGGCGGCTTCTTCCCTCAGAGTGTCCTCAAAGGACATGGACATCTCAACCCTGCTAGCCATGCGAGGAGAAGGGTGATCTAAGGAGCTGTAGAAGGCAGCCTCAAAGATGGTGTCATCCACTTCTTCTAAAAGAGTGAGGGGTGGCTCAACGAAAGCAATATAGGAGCTCGTGAAAGAGGAAGGCGCAGCAATAGAGCTTGGCTTGCTCGATTATGATGTTGTGCTTTCCCAAGTAGGGTTAGTGGGAACCTCGGGGCATTCAGGCTCCTGTGGCCCTCGCCTGCGGATGGACTGGTCTCGAGACCCTTTACCACCAGAAGTCCTGCGGGGTAAGTCGGGGCGTTCAAGCTCTTGTGGCCCTTGCTCGCAGATGGACTGGTCCTGAGACGCTTCACCACTAGAAGTCCTGCAGGGTGAATTGTGGCGCACCTTCGGTTGCTTGTTGTCACCCCCGAAGGAACCTAAAGATCGTTTCTAGCCTTGAGGTGATGGTGCCTCATCCAAGAGAGTTCGGCTGATCAGGGGGAATGGTCAGGTGCGAATAGAAACTTGCGAATGTTCCCATCGGAAAGGGATAGGTTTGTGTACGACTTGTCGGCATGGGCCTTCACCTAGGCCATCACTGTTGCTAACCAGGCCTTCTCCTTTCGGTTCAGTCTGATGTCCAAGCTTTGTGAATAAGGGAAGGTGTCCCCAGGCCGCCGGGTCCGAGAACTCTTAGTGGTTTGACTCCCCCCTCAGGGAATTCCCAGCCAGAGCTAGATATGAAAAAGAACTTCCGAAAGTAGTCCTTGAAGCTCAAGTGGCACGACTTGAGCGTAGCGATCTTCTGACCAGCCACCCACTCCTCAAAGCTACATATACTCCCTAGTTGTCGATTGATACGGTACACCGACATAAACTCTCAAGCTGTGAAGTTGGGGTACTCCTTGTTCGTCCCCATAAGGGCCCTCATTAAACTAACACAGTTGGACGCCAAAAGCCGCCAGGCATTAGGGATGAGCTGAGCTGAGGCCAATCCTAAGTAGTGGAGAACCTCACGGATAGGGCAGCAGAATGGGAGGTGTAGGCCGTTTGTGAACATCAGGGGGTAGAAAACCATCGAGATGCCATGCTGTCGAAAGACACTACATGTTCCCCCGAGTGGGAGACCTCCAGAACTACAGAGCAGGGAATGTCATACCTAGTCCGGAGAGCTCGAAGGTCCGTGCTGGTGACCCATGAATTCCAGCACTTCCCATCGAAGTAGGAAGGAAGGGTTTCGGAAGTTTTGGGGCCATGGGAGTTGCCGAACGGAGTATAAGGGATCCAGGGTGCAAAGGAAGATGACAGTATGGAGAAAGGGATCCAGGGTGCAAAGCAAATGGATGAACGAAAGAGCATAAATGTAGGGAGAAAGGGAGATGTGCAGAAATGGGGGGAATGAGGATGAACGGGTAACCTTATATAGTTGAAGGAAGATGGAGAGGCACGAGAAACTAAGTGGCATTGACAGCGTAAGGGGCAGCAGATGGATCTAATAGATAGTAACTGTCGAACTAGGCACGTGGGGGGCACGAGCCAACGAGCTTCCTTAGACATGGGAAGAGGAACAGTCGGCCTATCCAATCAACCATTGGAGACAGAGAGGTTGCGGAAGCTGAGGCAGCATGTAATCATGAGAGAAATAGGTGGCCTCTGGAATGCTACCGACAAGCGACATTGTAGATATGGGAAGGGGGAAGTAAGAAGCGTGTGGAAGGCACATACCAACCAGCAACAGAGAATAGGGAAAGGCACTGAGCTAACCCCAACAGCCGGGAACTAAAGGGGTTTTGAAGGTCCAGAGGTCCTAGCTCCTCGAAACACTAATTAGCTGTGGGGCATGTGCCCAGAGGAGATAGGCCTAGGTACATTGAATTCCCACCACATTTTATGTGGTGAGAATTCGTGGGGTACTGCGAGGGAAAAAGGACCCGGGCCCAATGGTGTTGGGCCGTAGAGCACAAGAAGGCCCCAAGCCCATTGAGCGAGGGTTTGAGTCGGGCTAGAGCGCCTGAAGCAAAGGTCGCATACCACACCTCCGGCACACCCACTCACCCAAAGCAGGGGCCCTTGCCCTGAGCCCAGCCTCGTCAAAAAACTTGTCAGGGCGACGGTCACCTAGGGTCTCAGTACGGAATTGAGCCTTGCAAGGAGACACACGACAAACAACTACTACAAAGCACTGGCAGTTAGGCGTGCCCGATAGTGGACGTGTCGAGCCAGGACGTGCCATATTTAATGTGTGTCAAGGGATCTTAACACACAACGACGTGCAGTCTGAGCCCACCTGGGATGGCACGACCTCAGTCTAACACTTTGTCGTAGCAACAGGCAGGTGGCAGGTCCAACCTGAGCACGACCTAAAACCCTGCAATCTCTCTTGGAAGTAAGGTCAAAGCCATGTATAAATACCCTAATCCCCCCCAAGGAAAAGGTCTGATTTTTTTCTTCCACTTTACTGATTCTTATTCATCTTCTTACTCAGATATTCTTGACTAATTTTGACATTGGAGGCTCCCCAAAATCCATTCTTTTCCTATCTAACAAGTCTCACAAGTTGGGCTCCCGTGGAGCTATCCAAGCTGTGAAACACGACGTCAACACTGATCAATACAATTCTCAATATTTTACATTAGAGTAATAAATAAGAGAAAATAACACTTATAATTACTTGGAGTTGAAGTAGGAAATTTCCATCCTGATCTCAAAGAACAGTAGATCATGTAGAAAAAGGCGCGTTTTCTAGTCATTACTATATTCCAAATTAGCAAACCACGTAAATGATCTTATCTCATGTGTGATGAATTCTAATTAATTTTGCTTTTATCTTTTTTTTATTTTTTTTTTTCTTATCGTTTCTAATTACTAGCAATTTGGAATTATTTATCTGAAAACTCGTCTTTTCATATTAAATAGTGAAATAGTTAGAAAAGCAAATTACTATTCTCAGGCTTTTTCGAAATATCTCTGACAGGTATAACCTAGCTAATCAGAAACATCATGATTCATGATAAAGAAAGATCATGAGGAGATTCAAATTCTTATGTTATTATTGAGTAAAAGACGACAAAAAACCTAGAATTGTGTATCGTATAGTGGAGCTAGCACAAAAGGACGAATATGGAGGGTTTAAAGCAAATTATACGATGTTCAAAGCGATCGGGGAGCACACATATAGATAAGAAAACCATCAAATTAATGGAACTGACATGACATAGGGATCTCAGGAAAAGTAAATCTTTTAGCTAATTTGGATGGTCACCATTTCACACAGCTATACATGAAATACACTACCACTTCATCACCAATTAAAGTCTTCAGGCAGCATCCCTCGTGACTTTGTTCTGTACTTTCTGTTTGAAAGTGTAGGTTCAAAAGATAGAAAATCAATTACGATTTAATTTATTAAAATTAAACAATCTCATCTTATGTAATTATTATAATTTTTTTAAATTTTTATATAAAATATAATAAATAATTTAATTTTTTTAAATTTTAAAACAAAATTAATATTAAAAAATTATATTATAATAATATTTTATTTAATTTTTAATAAAATATTTCATCTCATCTTATCTATATTTCGTAACCAAATTAGGCACGTGCGTGCATCCATATTTCATTTTGTTGGAGGATGATTAATCAGTAACATTGCATGTTCCCCCAAATACTACAAAAATTAATGTAGAGTTTTGCTACAAATCAGCCACTGTTCACGGCTGATCCGTAACATACGTTATGTTTCTTTTTTTCTTTTTTTAAAACAAAATCCTGTTTCCCTCCCACCCGATTCCCTCTCTCTCTCTCTCTCTCTCTCTCTCCATCCTTAGGTCTCTCTCATCAAGCTCTCTCACTCATCAGCTTTCTCTCTCTCTCTCTCTCTCTCCCTCCTCGAGTCTCTCTCTTATCAAGCTCTCACTCATTAGCTCTCTGTCTCTCTCATAAGTTTGGTAGAGGTCTTTCAAAATCAAATGGGTGAAATCAAAATGATCAGTCAAAAGGAACTTACAACTAAGGAGAAATTGGTAATTTTATTCCTGCCACATATGGTGTGTGTTTGGTTAACCCAGACAGTGGCGATGCTAATATTTTTTCATTATTATTTTTTCATTAGTGTATATATATATTTGTGCACGTGCTAGCGTTGAGATTAATATATATAAAAAAAATTTAAAATTAATACGTAAGATAAAATACAATAAAATCGGCTGATCAAGCCAAGCAAGCCCGAGTGCATATATATATATATATAGTTCCGCATGCAAGTGCGAGTGGTAATTAAGACCGTACTTACGTACGTACGTAGTACACATATATCGTAATCGAATGAGGATGAAGTAAAAGTAAGTAATGACCAATAGGATTCGCTTTATTTCATAGAATAGTAACAAGTACGTATACCACGATTCCAGGAAAGTTCTTAAAATTAACCTTTTTGTACAGTCACTTCGAAATATATACTATCCAAGTTTCAACTCCACCTGCGCCAATTGTTTTTGGGTGTTGAGAATATTGAAACAAGTTGTAATTTTATATGTATCAAAAGTAGGGTCTGAATTCTACCGTTGGATCACTTATTAGTGAAGGCTCCACGTACCTATGAGGTGGAGTGCTTTAATTGTGTTTCTCTATTTCTTGCCACTAATTGGGTTTAATTTAAGGCTAACTCGTAATTTAGATGTTGAGATAAGATAAAAAATTTCTGAATAATACTTAATTTGTTTGAGTTAAGATATTTTATTAGATTTTAAAAAATAATAGAGAAAAAATGTTGAATAAAAATATTATAAATTTAAAATATTGTTAGAATACAATTTTTTATTTGAGATTTAAAAAAATAAAATTATTTTTTATATTTTGTTTGAAAGTTTAAAAAAGTTGTAATGATTAAATGAAAATGTTAAAAATTAAAAATTAAAAATTGTTTATACAATTTTGAGTGAGATTTGAAAAGAAAATAAGATAAAATGAAATGAAATAACTATTCAAAAGAGATTAGTTATCATGTATAAAAGTTTAACATCGTCTATTTTTTTTTATGAGTATTTTAAGTTATTAGTCTAAAAATAAGTTCTCTTTTTATTTTGAATTACTAAATCTCAGCAAAATTAATCAATCTGAAGTCAGAATTCTTTGTTGATTACTTGTATGATGATCGATGTTACATATTGTCGAGTAACACTACGGGGTGTGAAACTTCTCAATTAATAGAAAGAAAGGAGAGAGAGATTGCTGGGAATTATGGCCCAAAACCAAAAGGTCGAGAACAAAAGCACGTACGTACCCGGTACAATAATTAAGACCAAGAAACTGAAAGCTAGACCCCACATCTTGACTGGGTTACGTAAGATTCGAAATTCTATATTCGGCTCTGAACCCATGTATCGCTCTCTACAACAAAACAGCTTGTCGCTCAAGTTTACTCAAACGTACGGCCAACAACAGCTCAGCCACTCAGGTACGTATCTCAAATGCTCTAGGACAGATCTAGCATCGAAGCGGCCAAGCCAAAACGTACGTACAATACTCATGGGATTCATGCTGAAACGTTCAAATTAGAGACCCTATTTGTAAAATTCTTCAACCTGCATTATGTTGCTGGCTATGGCTAACCTAGGTGAAAACGACGGCAATGCCAGCAATTTACTGGTTTGTTTCCCCTTGAAGACGTTCTCATATGATCATGAGTGTATTGACTTGATCATGATTCAATTATATATTCCTCTCGGCCTATATTCTAGGATTCAAGGAAGGAGTTCCACACATGGCTCATGTTTTGAATGTATATTTCCGCCATTTGAACTTATAATTACTTTGGCTAGCAAATATGATCTTGGCCATGATCATATATAGTTTATGGATATATCCCAATTAATTAAGGTTGCTAGTGATGATCATTTTTTCCAGTGAAGCATTCATCATGCATCCATAGAACAGAATGAATACGACTCGGAGAGAAGAGATCGATGTTACTCAATATTACAGTCATGATGATCAGTACTATATATTACTATATATATATATATATATATACACACACACCGATCGATCATCAGTTTAGAGGAAAATACAAAAGCTTGTACACAAACAGACATATTCATATCATCAGTACTCACAGTACTGTTTTTATTCACAAGCTAGAACGAAGCACAACACGCAAGTACCATTAAATTACATTAAATACGTAAACAAATATAAATCTAGATATGCATGCATGAAGTTGTGATTTCTCACGCGTACGTCACGCCATAATAACTCATTTTCAGCGGGATGATTAAACTCATGATGTGTGACAGTTTGGTGTTCTACCATGGTTTAGTATGCAGATGCCATAATCCTACGGCTGTTGTGGACTTTTTTGATGAAATCTTCAGCTTCACTGTCAACTCTGTGGTCAGCCACAAGGCCATGTCTCTTGTCATAATCGCTTATAAATACCTTTCGTGCACTCACTGCTTCCTCCGGTACTACCACTACGAAATCCTGATCCCCTCCCGACCGAGGCCTCCTAGCTTTGAAGACGCTGAAGATCACAGAAGAAAAACCTGAAGATTTTTTCTGCAGCTTGCTGTTGCCCATATATGAGTAGTACCACTCTTGAATGCTTATAAGCTAGCTAGCTAGGCAGCTTTGAGCCTTAAGTGAGAAGAAAGTTTTGGGTGTGTACTGCACTTGGGTTTTGCAGTGCAGGAAAGATGGTCTTTTATAGTACTATAGGAGGTGTACCCTTTTGTTATAATGATCCAAGCAGGAAGGAGAATCTGGAGTATTCAAGAGTACTGCTGGAACAATATCATCTATGGCTGAGAGCAAATGGTATATATGTTACTGTGCATTTAGTAAAAGGAAGGAAAAAGCTTCTATCTTTTGAGGTCCACTACTTTCATAAAAATATTGCTTGCTTTCTAGCCTAATTTCTTCTCCTCTATCCGACTGCATCGAACTTTGCTTGCCAAACTCATTATCATTTCTTTTTTCTATGTATAAACTTGATGAACCTTACTTATATACATATATCGTGACTTCGATATTAAAATAGGCTACTTTCTAGCTAGGCCTTTCTGCCAAACCATATAAACAACAGTGGATTCTGGACTAGCGTTTATTTCACGAAGTAGTTAATTTACCAGCTAGCTAGCTAGATACTTTCCTATATATATATATATATATATATGATCATTTTCATGAGATTAGCAAAACATGGTGGTGCATTAATATGGGATATAGGCGTCCATATATACACGAAAGAACTACCAAATCTTTTGTTTTATTGAATGGAGACCCACTGATTTTTATTTTTAAATGTGTTTTGTTAATAATTACACGCCATTCCCGAACAACTGAACATGCTGCATGCTGGATCCTCAGTGCCCTAAGATATTTTAAAGGAACATTAATAATTTCTACTTTTGAAGATTAAAGAAAAGGGAAAGAGAAAGGGGTTCTATTTTCAATTAACAAGATAATCAGGATTTCTCTTAATGCGGGAACCAGATATATCCATTCAGATCAAAAGTTTCTAGATATTTTTAGTTCATGCATGCAGACTGCCGGCCACTAGATCGGTGTAAAGCTCTTTTTCCCCTTTTAAATAACAAAAGAGTTAGCTGTCCACTTTCTTCTTCAGTCCCAAAGACGTTTACCATCGCTATCACATGAAAAACGAGTATTTATAATAAATTATTTATTATGAGAATAATAATTTACGACAAATATAATTTAATTTTAATAAATTATAGTCATTTTTATAAGAAATAATAATTATTTTTATAAAAAATAACTAAACACAAATAAATAATTTTCTTATAACGAGCGTGAAGAAACTAGTGCTAGAACATTCTAAGATTTTCTATAATATTATTAATATATATATATTCCATATGCAGCACCCATATATATATATATATATAAAGTTTCCTAGTCTTCAATATTAGTTCCTTGGTGTCAATCGCTGATTGTAGCATTCAAAGGAGCACGAATATTGCGAAAAGCAGAGAGTTTCCCACTACACTTACATTGCATTCAAGCTGTCAAGTACTTAAAAAGTATCTTTCAATATTTTTAAGGACAGGCCGCGCGCTAGAATCTGCATACCCCATCGAACTTGTACTTCTTTTTAACGAAACCTTTTATTTGTTTTGATTCCTTGATGATCTTATCTATTATTACAAGCTTTTATTGATCATATATTTTAATTAAAGAGATTTTGTATTCGTAATGATTAATTATTCCTTCAAATTCACATTATTCATGTGTTTAAAAGAATAATGTGTGACAATAAATTAATTAAATGCATAATTCATTGTTTAATATTAATATAGATCAAGTAGTGGGCTGGCCTGTTACAATTAATTATTCTTTTATTTGATTTAGTTCCTCAACATGCATTGGTAAATTAATTCTTAATTAATTAAGCAATCCCTAATCACCGTAATTAATTGATATAAAATAGTAAGTTTGGCACATATTTTTGTTAAAAAAGTTAGATGGAATATTGAAGAAAAGCAGCATTCTAGCTAGAAAATGCATGAGCACACTTATTTTTTTGGAATTCTTTTGTGCATTTATCTTTATAATATATATATATATATATATATATATATATATATATATTAATAAGAAACAAACAATAGGCTTGACGATATAATGATGTTATTAAGGTAAATCTGACTCAATTCAATTCGTCTTAAACTATTTATTGATGAGACTCACTAATTTTTCAATTTTTCATAAAAAAGCTGTTAAACTCATCTCTTGCAACTTACTTCATACATTTCAATATAAAAAGTTAGACATATCTCAACCTACAAAAATTAACCACATCTCAATGGGACTCATGAAATGCTACTATTCAAACTCAAATCAACTCATCTAAAAATTCAAATACAGCTTAAATTTATGATCTTAATTCCATCTGTAATTACTATCTAGAAACTTTATCTTTTTTATTTTATTTTTTATTTTATGCATGTTTCCTCTGTAGACATATATATATAAGAGCATTGTACGTTATTGGATTATGCATATGTAAATAACACTTTTGATAAATGTAAGATGAATTTATATTTTGACTATTCAATTTATATTAATCTCCACATTGAAATAGCTATTTTTTCATTATATAACAATAAAATAGTATAAGATAAATTTGACTTTGACTATTCACATCAAATCTCTACATTGGATATCAATTTATTTATTATATAGTAATGACTAATTAATAATTTAAGAAATATTTAATTTTTTAATTATTAATTTATTTTATTTTATCATATTTTACTATTTTACCTATTATATTTATTAGTAATATTTATTTTACTATTCTATCATATTTTTCCAAATTTTATTCTACCCAAGATCCATTTCCTAAGTTTGGTGACTTTCGATCTGGGGGACGTTTCAACCAACCAAAATCAAGAGAGAGGGAGAGTTACAAAAACAATAAAATAAAGATTTGTTACAAAACAGTAATCATCAAATTTGTTTTTTTCTTTACATATACTGTAGCTCAAAGCTAAGATATATATTTTATTATGGATAATCCATTGTAGCAGCTTTTATCTTTAATGGTTGAAAAAGTGGCTTTATTTTTACATATGCATAAGTCGGTGAGGATGCTCTAATAAGACATAAAAGAACTCCATATTTTTGTATAATATTTAGAAACACGCTGTTTGTTTTTATTGTAATTATCATTTTTTAAGTAGAAACAACAATAATAATAACAAAAAAGAAGGAGAAGAAGAATCTCGTTCCCAACATCATGATGATTGTGGCAATATTCCGTGGGGAATTAAAATTAATTTGAGAAACATTTTCTACACAATAGCCCTAGATTAGTAATTAATGACCCAATCAACTCAAATCTGAAAAGAAATCAGAAAAAAAGAAAACTCAGGCCTGCATATATATATATATATATATATATATATATAGTCTAGTTTGAAATGTAGGAAGTGAAATTTATTTCCGTACAAAACTTGTTATCCTTTTTCCAAGTTTAATTTCCTCAGTCCGATATATAGCTCTTAAAAAAATTTTACACTTAGAGAATTCGAACTTAGACATAGAGAGAACATACCACCAAGACGATTTTGGTCTTTCCTCTGTGTCATAATAAAGTGAGGTATAGTTTTGCATAAGAGTCATGCATGTTTGCCTCTTTCTGCATATCTTGTATGCTTTCTCTTAAAAATTGAGGTAAAGCTTTCCATATAATTGCATGCGCTAAATCAGGCTTTACGCCGGCATAATTGCTGAGATATCTTTTGAAGTCCTCCCAACAACATACTACTGTACCTGTAACCTATTGATATAGGGTTTTTAATTATTGAGGCAGGGTTTGCACTTTGCATTACTAATAGTTTTCTAAATTCTGTATCATATGTGGTTTTGTAATGGCTCGGATTTAATGTTAATTTGCTCTCTTTCCTAAATCAGTTTTTTGATTTTTGATAATCTTTTAGTTTGTAAGCTTACATATGTTGGGTGTGAGGGGGTAAAATACACCATGCTCAAAATGTTTCTTAAGATCACTAGAAGACAAAGGAAGAGAGAGGAAAATGAGACTGAGAAGGGACAAGGGAGTGTAAGGTGTTATGAGGAAAAGAGATGAGGGGACATAATGGAGGGGTGAGGTGACTTAAAATAAAGAGAAATGATATTTGCAATCGTGGTTGTGCAAGCGCCGCGCAGTCTTTTTGAAAATAATGAATTAATATGAGATCGAAAAAAAAGACTAACTTTTTAATCGTGGACCCCACTCTTTTTCAAAACGATTGCGTGGCGTTTGCATACTCCACAACTGTATGTAGCATTACTCTAAAATAAATGGGGGAAAGAGATAAAAGGCACGAACACATACGATTTTAGGGATTTTTGGCCAGACTTATTCAAGAAGGCTTCTTCAACCTCAAGACAGGGGTTCCAGCAATGAGATCTGGACCTGAAGATAGAATTTTGAGATTTATTGTACAGTGAGGATGAAAGACCATGAGAGACTATAAAACAATTTTATTATAGTGGATTCTCCTCTCCTTGAACCCTCGTAGGCGTAGACCTAGTGCCAAACCACGTAAATCTGCATGTCTCCCTCTATTTATTTCCTCTACATTTATTTATTGTTCACCATCATGGATATAAGTATGGATACCGTACAATCGCACTAGACGAATGCCAGGGTCTCCATGCAACACCGATTTAGGCTCGAATCATCTCAGTAGGGCTGAGATGGATCTTTCTCCCTTTTTGAAATTTTGTGCTGTTTTTAGACATTAACATTGTGGCTGGTGAAGAATTCGAAAGAACGCATGCTTTTGGTGGTGAATAGAGTTAGAATATTTATGAGAGCGTCTTCTGTTGTTAATTTTGCTACTACAAAGGCTTAATCAACTATTCGTTAAACAGGGGAAGGAACAGAGGTATTGGTCCTGAATTAAAAGAATTGTCTTTGGGTATATTCTATCAAGTTTATGGCAATCTTCAAGGAAAAATAGAGGTATTGGGCCTGAATTATGAGGCATATGCCACATTGTTCCCTTTGAAGGAGCTACAATTTAGCTTTGCAGGAATTAGCATCTATGATGATTGAGGTGTCACTTGTTAGAGAGATGATTTGTATAGGAAAATTTGTATTGCAATATTTCAAGTATGTATACATAGGCACCTCCTCAATTCTCATCTGTCAAACATCGCAAAGTTTTTAAGTAAAATACATTATTTAACCACGAACTATGATATCAGAACATTGCTTGGGAGTATGATTACTGGTTACAAATACCAGACAGTTAGGTCATTAAGCAGCTTCAGCAAAACCCAGTCGAAGATTACCGAAGTCAAAAACTGTGTGGTAAGCCCCCATGAATACGTCTCCAAGAATCCTACAAACATGTAGCTTCAGCATAAGACATGAAGCTCAAGGCAAATGCACATGAGAATGAATGTTAACATAACATGCATTAATACTTGGGGAATTCATGTATGGGGTATGTTACATAAGAGAATTAGTAAGATATACCAGAGTGGACCCCCTGGAGGAGGGACATCTAGAGCCATAAATCCACTGATGCAGACGGTAGCAAGGCCCTCTCCAGTTCTCAGAATATACTGAAATTTAAGGCAAGTTGAAGTAGTTACAGAACAATAATTAGCTATTGATATTTGAATGTGAAGTGTGAATTATACACTATTTCCTGCCTTTTCATCAACCTAACAACTAAGTCAAGCTTCTTGTTATACTTCACATGGATATCAAGAGTACAGCTGCAAGTGATTCTTTTGTCTAACCCTCTGGCTGTACTATATTTTATTGCAGAATAAGGCAGTAACTGAACTCAACAAATCGACATAACAAGCACATCCTAAGTACATGTTTCACACCAAAATCTAACCTGTTCTGGAGCGAGATTGAAAGTTTTGTTGGCGATGGTGAATGCAATATTTGGCCTCTCTGCAATGCTATCGCATTCTATTACTGATTCTCCTGCTGGACTTGGCAGTTTCTCGCACAGCTAAAGATCAAAACCAATGTTTAACATTACTTAATCTAACTTATGGCTAATTGTAGCTTTTAAATGGTGTATGGTTTTAGAGTATGATACATCATTCACGTATTTGAGTACTTTGTCCTTTGTTCCCTTTTGTCTTAACTGGTTGTGGATCCAAATAACAGCCGTCTCACAAGCAGTGCACAAGAGTTCATCCGCAGGCAATGATCCATTCCTTTTTCCCTTCTCAATCACTGTCTCAATTCCAGAGCTGCATATAATTTGGTTCAACTTTCGGTTAGATGAACTGTTTAAGAATCTGGGATCAAAGTTCCTCACATTATTGTTCGAACATGAGGATTTCAAGTGGAAGAGAGACAGATGCATCAAGTTGTTGCTCGAAAATCATGGTACTTTTGCATCCGTGCATTTTCTTCGACTCATTTCTAATTTGTATTGATGTGACCTTTTGATTCTTTTAAACTTAAATAACTTAATCAATATGAGGTTTGTAAAGGCATATAATAAGAATAAATGAATCACAATGAAATAGTAACTCCTGACCTTACGTACTGTGCCCCGTCATAAAGACATATTCCAAGCTGTGAACATACCTTGTCGGGTAATACCTGCAACTCATGGCAAAATAGAATGTCGAGAAGTAAAACTGGGCACAAAGAGAGTAAAAAGAGAAGTACTTGCAAATACAATACATAAAAACAACTCACCCCAGTTACTAGGAGATCCCATATTGAGTCTCCATACTGTGTTACAACTTGCTTGCATTCTGCACTCACGATTCCTTGGGCCCCGATGGCGTGGTTTATTTCAGTTACAATAGGCTGCGGATTAAAGTCAGCAAATGATTGTTTAACCTCAGAAGTAACAAGTAGAAAGAAGGACTTGTTGTAGGATGAAAAAGAAAAGGGTAAATAATAGAAAAAGATGAAAAATCTTAAGCCTGGAGGTCCTTTGGAAAATCATGTTAGTTTGGAAAGATCAAACGGCATACAGTTGGACCAACAAGTAAGGACGTTCCTGAATCCACAATAGCAGCACAGCCCCCCTCGCAGACACCTGAGATGAATATTGATAAAATGTCAAAACTGAATATACATTCTTGTCAGAAATTAGAGGAAACAAGTTAGTTGGGATTTACTGAGCTTCAAAAGCAGACATCAAGAAGTGCTGGCTTGCTTAAAAAAAAAGGGATAATTTATGTGATTTTTGTTTCTTTGTTTGTGTATGATAGTAATAAGCATCAATTTCCAGGAATTTTTAAGCAAAGCATATAGATATTGATAGGGAAAGTTGGAAACTAGAATTTCCTGCTGTTTGTCCTCATGTAGTTATTTTGATAAAGATTTGCCAATTCTCATTTAAATATAGCAACACTACCATGGATAAAGTGCTACAGTATCACCTGTGGAATGGCCCCCAAGGAGGAAATCTCCAATTTCAAACTGGAATCAAAGAAAAGAAATTTTGAAACTATCAATTTACCATGTCCATAGAAGCAAACCCATGGAAAACTAATACTTTTCCTGACTTATTTTTTCTTTTTAAAATTTTCTTGCCTGCCAATAACCCTTTTTAGTGACTGGAACATAGGTGTGGTCTCCTTTAAAGTGCTTTGGATCAACACCACCAAAGACAAGTTCACCTCCCTCTTTTGCATCCGGATCCCGGTTAAGCCAGAATGAAAAAACCTCCTCCTTTACATGACCTTGCTGCACCATATTGTACCTGCATTCTATTAATGAATCAGTCTGACCAGGGATGCAGAGAAGTTGAAAGATGTTACTTTATTCTGTCATAAATAATTTGAATACAATCGTTCACATCAAAGGATAAACAACTTTACCACGCTGGCACAGCATTCCCAACTGAAATCTCCTGAAATCCAAGTCCAAGTATTCCATCAAACTTCGCTAACACAAATGTGAGACTGCCTTCTTGTGTAGCCTCAATGAAAACCTGAATTAAAGAAAGAAGAGAGCAAAAGAAGGACGGACTATTACAAGTGAAACATTATAGCAGCCATATGAAAATATAGTTTCGAGAAAACTTCCAAAGAGGGACATAAACAGAAAGGAATAACTCACTTGATCCTTGACAATAAGACCTGCCACTTTAACACTGTCTTGACTGAAGAAACCAGCAATTGATCCAGATCCATATTTTATTTCACAAGATTTTCCTGGATTATAATTCAACAGTTATATCATCAATTTCATACTTTGTAACATCAAGTAGCTTGTATTACACACTGTCATGAACAAAATACTACAAAAGCATGAAAACAAGTTACCATTCTTTTTATATGTTCTGGACTGGCTTGACCTGTACCTAGAATGGAAATAGCAAGCAACCTGGAAATTGTTATGGTCAGTACATACTTCTGTATAGGTTGATACTGGAAGATGACAGAAAAAATAGAGCAAAACTTACAGAAAATAAGCATTTTGATGATGGAACCCATAGGTTGGAGCTGCCAGTATCAAATATGACAGTGAAATTCTGAGGGGGCGTGCCAATTCCAATTTGTCCGAAATATTGAGCACCAAAATAGTTCTTCAGAGTTACTATAGCTTCATCTGAACTACGCAGATAATGAGGCATGCCTCGTAAGCCCTCTCTTGATTTCTCTTCTCTTGCCACTCTGTCGGTTTTGATTCTTTCAAGATCCAGGCGTCGCTTCTTCAAGGCAATCCTCACAAGGCCATTAGAAGTAGGAAGAAGTGAGTATGTCAAAGCCCATATACAGAAAGCCAGAGGAAGATACTTATGTCCCATGTTTAGTGAAATCCCTGCCAATAGGGGCGACTAAGACAAGTAAGCAGCACAGCTATTTTATATGGTAAACAATGGGGAGATGATGCATCATTCTGGTGTTAACAAAACATCAGAAAATGCCAATTGAAGTTGCTTTTCGGTATGCTAAACACTGGATATAGAGTAAGTAAACAAGCATCACAAATGGAAAAATTCACCATATAGGATTCAGATGTTTCCAAAAACTAACTAGAAACGTATCTGTGCTCCAGTAAGTAGAAGAAAATGTATTTGAAAAAAGCATCTGGGCATAAATATTAAGCTAATGCAATCATATCGTAGGATATATATTCACTTTTTAAAAAATAATGACATCAATAGAGTGCTAACATCAACATAGTGCTACAATAACAAGAGCCATAAACAGTGCATCAATATCAGTGCCCGAATGATTTACTGTAATCCAAGTGCATGAGTGATTTTCTTTAATCATTGTGGTTTATTTCTATATTATGCACCTCAAGTGATTCAAACAATACAAGGCTGAGTCCTTAAATTACAAACAGAAATCCCCACGGCCTGCCAAACAGCTCTGGAAGATTAGACAGAAATTCACCATCACCAAGCCCGCGAGAATTCTACTTAAAGTAGAAAAGAGAAAGAAAAAGAAATCTATGCTGAGAAAGTTCCATGCCAAGAAGATCGAAATATGATTCAGAGTCTCACAGCAAAGCAAAGAAAAAGAAGAAGAAGAAGAATAAAGTAAATGAAAGAAAAAGATTTATTATGAACACATGGAAAGACCATTTGGAGTTGGAAATCAACAAGTACTATGATCACTTTTCCCAAGTGCTGCTGAAGAGTACTACAAGTCAAACCTTGCTAAGCTTGAAGCATGTACAAATTAATGCTGCTGAAGCTATCAGAGATAATGAGTCAGGATCTGAGCAGTATCTAGACGCTCTATCATATATAGGAGAGGCAATGTGATGGAGGAGGAATATATCTCACACCACACCTTTGTCTTGAACAACATAAGTTCCTTACCGACCATGGGAAATCATCTTTCAGATTATTCGAACAGTTGCAAGCATTTAACACTCCTTGTAAATTTCCCAACAGCATATATAACACAATAACAAGACTTCTGATTGTATTTAATACATGTGATTTGATTCCTTTTCAAGGAAGACTAAATCAGTTTAACTCTTTGATTCCTGTTCCTTCTGTGCCTAGACAACTCAATTAGGAGACTACTCAAATCTTGACCTTGACTTGAATGATCACCATAAATATTTGAGAGCTCTTTCCTTCAGAAAAAGAAAAGAAAAAAAGATAAACAAATATAACAAATAAGATAATTTCTCTATATGTTAAAACACATCACCACTCAATTCAAGTCATATCAAGACATTTTTTGTTATCTTTTTCCATGATAACCCCTTTTACATTTTTACTAAAACGTTATCAAAAACATTTTCTTCTGGATTAAAAAAAAAACATTCTAAATATCTTGCACATAGCAATCATGCAGACATCAGGGTTTTGCTAGGGAGTAATTTACGCACAAGTCCAAGACTGTGTCTCATATTTTTTTTATCAGAAAAACTGCACTCACACACGTTAATCAATGTGTTGTCATTTGTCTTGACCTAATTTAATATGAAGAAAGCTCGTATCAAAACAATGAAAGCACCAGCTATAGGACCTTGCTTATTCTTTTGGGTTTGGTGCGATCATGAGGCAATAACGGAGAAGTTTCCACAAGAAGTGAAGGTTTGGACAAGAGAAGAGCAGGGTGGCATTTAAATTAAGCTCCTCTCCTCGTCTTCAAAAATTCTCTAAAATCAGGACATAATAATTCTTTCTTCTTAGTGGTAACGTATCCTCAAGTGCTAGCTAGAAAATGACATCCAATATGGCTGAAGCCTGTATGGCAGGCTACCATTTTTCATTTGCTTTGTTTCTTTTGCAAAAACAGCAGAAACGGACAATGAGAGTGTAATGAAATCCAGAAAAGGTGTTGGCTAGTTGGCCTGGCATTTTGGCCCTATATAGATATATGGACTCGTGCAAGCAAACTAGTCCATTAGTCAGTACCACTCCAATCATTTGTACCCCTATAGTCCTATGAAAAATTTACCCCAAAAGTTCGTATTGTTCTTCGCAACATTAAACATAAGTGCATACAACTACACCGATTGCCCAGTTGCTAGTAGATCGGAAAGTTTCTTATCTCACACAATTCTTTTTACATAACTAATGGAATCAAATGCTTATGCAGATTGTGCTTGTCAATGCCTCTGCGCGCGGATTGGAAAGTCTCATGGGCTTTCTTTGGATTTCTTTGAGAAGTCAAGTGTTTGTAATAAATTAAACTAAATAGCAGTCAGACAATGTGGGAGAATAATCTAAGATATTTAATTAAACGTAATATATATATATATATATATATATTTGTTTTAAACGTTCTTTTGTAGGCGTTAAATATTTTTTTAAGTATATATAAAATGTTATAGATTATATCATCTATTGAATTGTAACGCCCCATACCGGAGAGGGTAGGAGAATTACTAACCATCACTTATATTTGGATCTCCCAATACAAATAAAATCTCCAAAGTTTTCAATCAAGCATATATTCATCTTTATCAACTTCATATCAAAAAGACATCAAGCATAAAGAAACAATTCATGTAAATCCTTGTCTCCACAACCTTCCAATAACCTTAATATAATAAACTAATAATTTAGGAAGTCTCAAATATTCAAATAACAATAAAGACTCCAAATACTCATTTCAAACCCTTCTAATGACATTGATAATCTTAAGTACTCGACCACCTATTCCATTGCTAACAAAGCTCCAAATTCTATTCTTGACCCCCAACTAGGTCATTAATATAATTTGAAAAATATTAGGAATATGAGGGGTGAGTTATCAACAACTTAATAAGCAGGAAACATATACTAACATGCAAAACATGAGCATTTACAAAGTATCACATGCAGAGATAAATATTTTTCCCGAGTTATTAATAAAAATAAAACATATTTTCAAACGTAATAGAGCGATGGTTTTAAGACATATAAAATCGAAGGTATTTTGGCATAACATAATCTGAGCATCATCATCACATCAAAACAAAGCATCTCACAAAGAAGAGACCATGTATAACCCCCCTGGTAGGGTTGTGCTAAACCTTGGCGGTTAAACTGGAAAAAGACCAAAGTGAAGTATTTCCTTTATTAATCTTGGAGCCCCAAGTGTGCACATAGGAAAGAGTACATAATTACCATTTTGTTTCCAAAGTGGGTGCACTCAGAGACAGAGAAGTTAGTACCAACCCAAACCGAGCATAGCAGAGATCAGAGTCAGATACGAAACCAGTATACTATGCCAAAGGTTTTTCAGATGCCATATCAATAAGAAATAGAATACCAAAATATATTCAGTTCATTCTCCCATACTTAAAACAAAGTTTGGAGCATCTTTCTAAATAAACGTATAAATTTTCAGATTTGTCATATCGCTCTTTTTCACATTTCAAAGACAGCATGACAAAATATAGCCCATGTCTACACAATGCATGTCAGAAAACATTTTTCCTTTTTCATATAAATTTCATGAGTAATGAAAATAAATGACCGAGTTTTTTTTTTTTCCAAGTTCTCATTCCATAACAAAAATATGCAAAATTTTAAAAAAGTCAACCTTAGTCTCAATAATTCGTGTAAAACTTAGCATAAGAACCCCACTTACCTGATTCCTGCAGTATATTATCTATGCTTTGAATTTGAACTCTATAATTCCTATCACCTATTCATAAAAATAATATACACTAAGCGTTAATGACCAACAACACAAACTCAAACTAAAATAATTAAAAACCATAATCCCAATCTATATTTAGCAAATAAACACAACTCAAACATCTACTTATTAAACCAGACAGCCTCGACCTTGAATACCCTTTTATAATTTCAACAATAACTTATACATCTTCCATAAACAACGTCAAACTCAAAATATCATTATAACAGCCCCATGTCTCAACCCATAGCAAGCCTACACAATCGAACCCACGCACCTCTTCGCATAAAACACACAAATAAACCATCCCAAAAGTAGGCACCAACTCAAAGATAATACCCAAAACAGTCCATCATTTTCCCCCGACAGCCACATAATTTTATCCATATCGTCACTACAACTATACAATTTCCACATATTCTTTTTTAGAAATTTCCAGGACCCATACCTCCCTCACTTAACGTCACCATCCAAACTTCCATATCAATTCCTTCAACAATATAGTTCCATAAGAATACAACACCGCACGAAAAAAAAATCACAAAGAAAAGAATCTGCAAGTGATGAGAAAGCACGAATTTCACATCTAGAACCAAGATTACTCTGCAGAATTTCCATGGGAGAGTGAAACCGTTGGGTATCTGAAACAAAAAGAGAGAGCTAGCGAGAGAAGAGTGAAACTGGGAGGAAGAAATGATGCTTACCTTGTTTGATTCAGCAACCCACACAAGAAAATCTCCAGAAATTTCAGCACTAATTCCACTAGAAAATCAGAGAAGAAAAGATGAGAATGAGAGTCTGAGAGAGAAATTGAAAACAATTAGTGAGAAGAGGGGTTGAAACTCTAGGGACGTGGGAAAATAACAAAAATTGGGGAAGAGTGAAACACGGGGAAAAACAAAAACTGAAAGGGGTTAAGAGGAGTTACCTGAGTGTGGCGAGGAAGATGAGACCAAGAAGATTTGAAAAATTTCTTTAGACCAACTACTGCTTTTGACTTGGTGACAGTTTTGGAGGAGATCTTCCAATACATTTTGACTGTGGCCTCGGTGCTTCTCAATGGGACTTTAGCTATTTTGGCCAACTTAGTGATAAGGCCTCCAAATGGCAGACTTTCCTTATCTGTTTTGTTCGTTCTTGCTTTTGAAATCACATCAACAATATGGGAGGGGAGGTCTATAGGTATACTTTTCACTAGGGCATACATAAATTGGGCTTTCTCAACTGCCAATTCAGTATGCCTAGAGATGGGCCACAAATTTGTCAAAACCACTTTGGTCGGGAACCTATATTTGGGGAGCATAGATTTCATAGAGAGCCTATGAATTTTTGGGGGCCATGCAGGTGTGTTGGGGCCAGCAAACAGATCTTGCCTTAGATGGGGTATCTATGCCCTTGTATGGAAAACCTGGGTTTTCCACACTCAGGAGTTCATCGAACTCTCTTATGATCTCGAGAGTGATAATCATGTCAACTACCTTCACAACAGATGTAATGAAATTGTTATCAACACTTAGTAAAGCATTGGCATAGAATTCTCTAACAATTTCAATATAGGGAGCAGGAGCTCCCTTAATGATCTTTTTCCACCCTTTGTCAGCAAAAATGTGGGCTATAAATTCAAACTCAGGTTCATTCAGGTCATTTAGGTTACCTCTCTTTCTCCAAGTACGTTCCTTTTGGAGAAAACTGTTTTGTATGCAATCTCAATTTCCTTACTAGAGAATTTGGGTGGTTTTGAGCCTGTGGAGGAGGGCTTTGAAATACTCCTTACTCCCTTATTTGGAGCTGACCCTTTGTCTGCTACCTTAGCCTTCTTTGGTGTTTTCTCAAGTGATTCAGATTCCTCCTTACTCAAAAATTTTTATAGAGGTACATTCTGATCAAATTTGGCTTTCTTTGCAATAGTTTTGTATTTCATCTACACAAGAAAATAATCATTTATGAGTATGACAAACACACAGTGTACTAAGGTACCCAGATTCACTTTTCTTCACAAATATTGACATAACCTGATCTCAAAGTGAAATAATATCTCCTAAAAAAAATTACCCATTCATACTCATATTTCTAGAAATTTTTCCAGAAATCACATATATGTTCAGTAATTTTTATAAGATGGGAAAAAATATCTAACCCTAACAAAAATTCATGCATTACAGAGTGAAGAATAACGACATGCATGTTTTTTCAAAACCGTATCTAACCCATTCCAACAGATTTTCAAGTCTTAAACCAAACAGATTTACGATAGCTTGGGTTGACCGAATGCCTAAGCCATCTTGCTTGGTTGTTGCTCAACAATGGCAATGATAGCAATTTTGGTAAAGTGAGGTTTGGTGTTTAGGGCTGGTTTGATGTATGGGAATGATGGAAAAGATGAATGAGGAGATGGAACTCCAATGTATGTGATAGGTGCACAACAATAGTGGGACAGACTAGGGTTGGCACCACTTTGGTGTGATCCTAGGGTTTGGAGTATGGAATTGCTAAGGTTTGGATGGAAGAAGAATTCTTAAATTGTAGGAGACAATTTAGGGCCTGTGTTTTTTGACTAAGGGAAGAGGAAATGGATTGATTGCTAATTGAGAGATTTTGGGAGTGTCCTAAAATCTTGGATCTCAATATGGAAAGGGTATGACCAGTTGGCTATGGATGCGGTGAAGGGATATGGAAAGAAAAGTAGGGTTCCTAAAGTTTAGGAATGCCCAATAAGGTAAGTAGGGTTTCAGCTATGGTCTATGGGAAATTGGAAGAAAAGCAAACTTGGGTATGGGCCGTATGACTGAATATGGGAGGTGTGGTGGGCAATAAGGTAGGCGTGTATAGTGTTTGCAAGATGAGATTTATGCAAGAAAAATGACAAACACGATGGAAATATGAAGAACACACATGAACCCTCAAGAACACAATGAATGAATAATCAACTTCAATTCAGGAATTGCACAAAGTTGAAAGAAAACCTCATATATTGATAAATTGAATCACATATATTCAATGAATTGTAAGGTGATGATCCTTTATTTGGGATTCACGAATTTCACCTGAAAAGCCCAAGTGCAAAGGCACCGAAATATGATCCCCTAAACAAATAATCTCCCTCTAGGGTAAATGCCAAAACATGCAAATGAAATGACTAAGGGTTCTATTTATAGAGTTTACAAATTGGAAACCCCCAAAAGGTCCCAAGAAAATTAAATAAATAAATAAGACAAATAAATAAAATAATATAATGGGTAAAGGGCCCTATGGCCATGAGGCCATGACATGCATGGCCCATGGTGGGCTAGTCTTGGTCTGGTTAGATGGCTGGCTGCATGGCATGACATAGTGCCATGCGTTGGTCTGGTGGTGGGCATGGCGCTGTGCGTGGCCTATTGATGGTGGCATGGCATGGTGCCAAGCCTAGGCCTGATGGTGGTCATAGTGTGGTGTCGTGTTGCTGTTGTGAGGCCCAGTTAAGTGGCTTGGGCGGTAGTCCTGCATGACCCAAGCTGATGGTCTAGGCCCTGGGGCTACAAGGCACGGGTTGGAGCCGTGCGCTGGATAGCATGCCTGGTGGGCATGCCACTAAACTTGCCTACAGGGCACGCTTCGCTGCGTGGTGCTGGGATGCGCATGCCTACACATAGGGACTGCTCGCGGCCAGTAGCCTCCATGAGCACTTGTTGCATGTCCTAGCCTTAGTCAAGGCATGCATGCAGGATAACCATGTCACTATCTTGACCCTCTAAGAGCTGTGTCGAGGTGTGGTCCTAGGCAATCCTCCTAGGGGTTGTGACATTCCCCCCCCCCCCCCCCCCCCCCCCNCCCCCCCCCCCCCCCCCCCCCCCCCGAAGCACATCCTTGTCCTCAAGGTTCAAATGTGGAACCCTCGAAACCATCTCATCATCATTATTATCATGATCCATCTCTAACAATGAACTCCCATCACGTCTACTCAAGGCATCTGCCACCTTATTCTCCTTCCCCAGCTGGTAGATAATGTCATACTCAAATCCAAGCAATTTCATAAGAAATTTCTGTTGCTTGGGAGTCACAATTTTTTGTTTCATCAAGTGTCTCAAAGCTTGTTGGTCCATGAAAATTGTGAATTTGTGGCCCAAGAGGTAAGGCCGCCACACCTTGACTGCATGCACAATTGCCAACATTTCCCTAGCATATGTACTCCATGACTTTTTATTGGCCCAAGAGCTTTGGAAATAAAGGCTAATGACCTTCTCTCTTGAACCAAAACAGCCCCTATCCCCTCACCACTAGCATCGGTATACACCTTAAACTCTCTCCCAAAGTTGGGTATGGCAAGCACGGGTGTGGTAGTCATGGCCCTCTTCAAGTCTTCAAAAGCTTCCCTTGCCTCTTAAGTCCACTCAAAATTGTTTTTCTTTATGAGTGAAATGATTGGTTTGGCTATAAGCCCATAATTCTTTACAAACCTCCTATAATAGCCAGTTAGCCTCAAGAATCCCCTCAAGACTGAAACATCACTAGGAAGTGACCAATCCACCATGGCTTCAATCTTCCTCTAATGCCCCTTTACTCCCTCTCCCGAGATGAAGTGCCCCAAATACTCAAGTTCTTTTTTCATGAATGTACACTTAGATGCATTAATGAAGAAGTGATGCTCCTCCAATGTTCTCAACACCACCCTCAAATGCTCCTTATGTGCTTCCACTATTTTGGAGTAAACCAAAATGTCGTCAAAGAACACAAGCACAAATTTCCTCAAAAGTGGCATGAATATGGTATTCATAGCTGCTTGAAATGTAGAAGGAGCGTTACACAACCTGAACGGCATTACCAAGTACTCATAATGCCAGGAGTGGGTCCTAAACGCTGTCTTGTGAACGTCACCCTCACTCATCCTTATTTGGTGATACCCTGCTCTCAAGTCAAGTTTTGAAAACACACTCACCCCATGTAGTTCATCAAGCATTTCATCCACTGTAGGAATAAGAAATCTATCCTTCACTGTTGCCTCAGTCAATGCCTGGTAATCTATGCAAAACCTCCAAGTACCATCCTTCTTTTTCACCAACAAGACCGGTGAAGAAAAATGACTCGTGCTAGGCCAGATCAACCTACTCTTCAACATGTCATCCACTTATTTTTCAGTTTCTTCCTTTTGGAAATGGGTATACCGGTATGGAGGGACATTAACTGGCTTGCTCTTTTCAACCAAGACAATGTGCTGGTCGAAAGGCCTAGTAGGTGACAATGTAGTAGGCACTTCCAAAACCCCCTGACGGTCCTTCAAGACCTCTTGAACCTCCATGGGTAGCAAGGATAATGCCGTGGTCCTCATGCGTCACCCCTTCTACTAGCTCTTCTCGACACATGCGCCAGATCACTGTATTTGCCATCACCAGACCTTTCAGATCTAACTTTAATGGCAAAAAAGAGACAAGTGCGTTCCCTTCACAGGCCATTACAAATTTTGAAGTCTACCAGAGTTGATACAAAAAGTGGTTTCCTTATTGCTAATTAAAATAGAAAAAAAAGTTCATCTCTCAGAAGTTTGTCTGTTGAGATTCAATCATCTCTTTCTATAAAGGGTGAGATTGAGTTTATGTTTAGATAGAGAGTGTTGTTTTTTAGACGTTTGTCTGTAGAAAATATCAGCAATAGTAAAGATTAAACGAGTCATAAAAGGAAATAATGTACTGGTGGAGTTTAAAATATATTATTTTGTTTTATGATATCATAATGTTTGATATGGGGATATTCCAGAATATATCTGGTTATCAATGTAAGTTTCTTTGATGAATAAATGATGACAATTTCTCTTGAAAAATTAAATACAAATGTCATCACATGATTTGTAGTACTCAAAGTTTTTTTTTTTTTTTTTGGAAATTGAAACATTGTTCATTCATTCATCAGAGGACATTACAACTCTGAGTTGAAAAATACTAGCAAAATTCTAACTTTTTAAACTCCCCAACACATAAGGCTAGCATGGTTTTGTCTAGCGCCTCCAAACAAACAGTCTGTGAGGCATCACTCTGTCTTAGAACACCGTCTAAGACAGTACATGTCTCCCCCTCCCATGGAGTGGAGTACATACTCTATGGACCCCTGGTCCTAGAGATAATATTTTCTATTTTTTGATTTTTTTTGTCTTTTTATTTTTTCTCAAATACAACTTAAAACAAAGTAAATAACAGATAACATAAATACATGGATAAAACAGAAAAATAAAGCACACAACAGAGGCTGGCGTGGCGTGTGAGGGACATGCACCACCCTGGCATGGGAGCATGTTAATTAGTCGAGTCTGAAGTAACCGATGGCTCTAGACCCAAAATTGCTGCGGGTGGTGGTAGAAAATCACCCCTAGCGGAGGCACATGAGATTCACGCGCCAACTTCGGATAGCGCATGTGACTTACGCGCTATTCTTTTCGGTGAACTTCTTTGCTCCTTCGAAGGATTGGCGCCTTGGGAAGCCTATTGTGGGGTGTGTGGTGGTCACGGGACTTCGAAAAGCAATAGATCGACATTGTTCCATACTTAGTCTTGCAAAGCACCCAGAAAAAGAAAAGAAAAGAAGAAAACTAGATAGAAGATATTGGAGGAGGGAAGAAGGAAGGAGGAGGGAGGGCTCTTCCCTCTGCGTTGTGTTTGTGTTTTGTGGGTTTTTAGAAAGAACGAGGAGCCTCTTTCTCCAAAAGTCTCTCCGAGTAGAACTAACTCGATCGAGTTAATATTTTACAGCTGTAGTACTCAAAGTTATAACTCAATGATGGACAGCTTGTTTGATATATGGGTACTGCTTAGGATTGTTCATCTGGGTTTCGGACTGGGTACCCAGGTGTACCTGGCCCGGAACCCGGATTTCAAACCCGGGCCGAAACCCAGCCTGGGTACACCCAGTTATGACTCGATCCGAAACCCGGGTGGATCTGGATTTTTTGAAATCTGGAAATTTGGGTTCCGGGTTGTAACTGGATTTTTTTTTTTTTTTACAAAAATGTATATTATTAAATTTCTTTGAAGAATGATTTTGTTTTTATCTTAAAGCATATATTCATTCTATTACAAAATTTTCAAGAAAAAATGTGAAAAAACATATTCTTTTGTATACAAAATTAATTATTATTTTTAACTAAATGCATATAAAAAAAACTACAATCACTACATATTATATTACTTGGTGCATATTCTTTTATATACAAAACTAATTATTGTTTTTAACTAAATGCATCTAAAAAAAATTGTAATCACTACATATTATATTATTTGGCATTTATACATTATATTACAAAACATAATTACAAAATGTGAAATTACATATAAAAAATGGATTACATAGAGCCACCAATACATATTAACATGTGAGTGAGATAAAGTTTTTTTTTTTTTTAAATACAAACCCGGTTAACCGGGTTATAATCTGGAACCCGGGTTTCATACCTGGGTCCGGACCGGGTAGATATGATTTTGTAAAACCGGATTTCGACCCGAGTCAAACCCGGGCCGAAAACCGTAACCGGAAACCCAGTTATCCGGGTTTCGGGCCTGGCTGGATAAAAACCGGCCTGGATGAACAATCCTAGTATTGCTAGTTCTCTCTGTGTTGAATCTCATTTAGGCAGCTTATATTTTAATGCAAAATATTGATAAGACTTATTTTTCTAAGCAAGCTGCATATATAATAGCTATTATATATATAAGTTTGAATGAAGCATGAATAATATGAAAATAGTGTTTTTGTCTAATAATTATTTCCTCCATTTTGCCCCTTTGTTTTTACCATTTCTCGTTTTAATCCCTCAGTTTTTCTTTCCTTTGTTTGAACCTTTATGTTTTTAACCCTTTATATTTTTGTCTTTTTAAGTTAAAATACGTCAGAACCATGAACAGTTTTTTCATCTAACAATTTATTTTCCTATTTTGCCCCTTCCCTTTTACTAGTATTTTAGCCTAAGATTTTATTTTCCTATTTTACCCCTATTTTATTAGGAATTTGCATTCTCTTCTTTTTACATTTCTCCACCGATTGTAAGTATATTGTCTTTTTATATTTCTGAATTTCTCGCTTGTTTTCACCGATTGAAACCTTCTGGATTGAAACCTTCTATATGGTTTATGCTTCTTCTCCTCGCACTTCAACATGTTTTAATCTCTACACCATCATGAAATATATGACACAAAATCCGGATATGCATGAGTAAGAAAAAACCCAACCCCTTAGTTCTGCTCTCTTATTTCTACTTCTGGTCTGTGAAACCAGTGCAACAAGCAAAGTTGAGACCAAATTTGTATACACCAAACACTGAGGAGAATTTCATTCAAAATCAGATCCATTAACCAAAAATAAAAACATCCATAAAATGAGATAAAACTAACGAGAAATTCATTGAAATTGAAATCCAACAACTATCGGAGAGTTGAAACAGTGAGCTTGAGAGATTGATAGAGCGATTAGGGATGGAGGAAGAGGGCTGTGTCGATCAGTTTCAGCTATCAAACGGTGTAAAACCAGAGAGAGAGAGAGAGAGAGAGAGAGGGTTTCTTTCAAAAGTGAGGACCTGAGATGAGTTCGAGAAAGAGAGCGAGAGAGATGAATAAACATATAAATGTTGCACCTCTAGCCTGTCCAAAATCACACAAGACGATATTTAAGTGGTTCAGAAAACTGCCTACGTCCACTGGAGCCTCTTTTACTGAGTTTGTACAAAGTTACAACACTCTACAATTTTCTCTCACGTCCTCCCTCTTTCTCTGGTTTTCCTCACTTAGATTTACACAAACTGAGCTCTCCTTTTATAGGAGAGCTATGGGGGACACACACCCACACTTCTTGACCAGAAGAGAGCTTCTTTCGGTGCAGCAAATATTTGGTCAATATTTGCTGCCATAAACTTTTGGTGGATGGGTGGGTGGCTGCAAACCCAAATCTCTTTACACACTTAGGGGGTTCCAACAATCACCCCCTCCACCCAAGTGTGCCATACTAGGATGCTTACAAACTGATTCATTCTTCAAATGAATGCACCTCATTCTTTGACATGAGAGACTTTCACTGTCGAATGTGCTCCAATGCACTCGAGGGTGCTCAGCAGTGTATAATATTGATCAAGTCCAAACAGTGTTGGAACTTGATCCCTGTGACGACTTTCGTCAACATATCTGCTGGATTATCTTCAGTGCCAATCTTTTGAAGTTTGATGACTTATTCTTCTAATATTTCACGTACAAAGTGAAATTGGACATCTATATATTTTGTTTGAGAGTGATATACTTGATTCTTTGCCAAATGAATTGCACTTTGACTATCACAGTAAACGGTAACCTCTTGCTGCTTAAAATCCAAATCTGTTACCAATCCCTATAACCAAATAGCTTCTTTCATGGCTTCTGTTGCCATGTATTCAGCCTCAGTGGATGATAATGCAATTTTCAATTGCAAAGTTGATCGCCAACTAATTGGTCCTCCTGCCATAGTGAACACATATCCAATTGTCAATCAGCGTTTGTCAAGATCACATGCATAGTCTGAGTCAATATATCCAGTTACTAGACTATCTTCATTTTTCTCGAACTTCAAACCAGTATCTATGGGCCCTAAAATATACAATAGAATCCACTTAGCCGCATGCCAATGAGCCTTTCCAAGATTATGCATATAGCGACTAACTAAGCTAACGGCCTGGGAGATATCAGGTCGTGTACACATCATGGCATACATTAATCTTCCAACAAAACTTGCATATGGGACATTCCTCATGTAGTCCCGCTTTTCATCATCTTTAGGAGACTGCAATGCACTGAGCTAGAAATATGGAGCCATGAGAGTACTCACCGGCTTCGTCTTCGAGTTGATGTTGAAGCGTTGCAGTATTCTCTTCAGATACTGCTTCTGAGTAAGGTGAACTGTACCTTTCACCCTATCTCTGCTGATCTCCATCCCCAATATTTTTCGTACTTCTCCCAGATCTTTCATTTCAAACTCATGACTTAACTAAGTTTTTAAGCGATTTATCTCCCCCTTGTTTTTACATGCTATTAACATATCATCTATATATAAAAGAAAATAAATGAAAGATCCATTTGCAAGTTTTCTGAAATATACACAGTGATCGTATTGGCAACGAGTGTATTTCAGATCCATCATAAAGCGGCCAAACCGCTTATACCATTGCCGAGGTGACTGCTTCAAGCCATAGAGAGACTTCTTCAGACTGCATACCCAATTTTCTTTTCCAACTTCTTTAAAACCTTCTGGTTGAGACATATAAATCTCCTCTTCTAGATCACCATGTAAGAAAGCTGTCTTTACATCAAGTTGTGCTAACTCAAGATCATATTGTGCAACCAAAGCTAGCAATATCTGAATGGATGAATGCTTCACAACAGGAGAGAATACTTCACTGTAGTCAATTCCGTCTGTCTGAGCGTAGCCCTTGGCTACCAACCTAACTTTGTATCACACTCCATTTTTAGCAGCTTGATCATCTTTTTGATTGAATATCCACTTACAGCCAATTGTTTTCTTTCCTTGTGAAAGTGGCACAAGCTCCCATGTCTAGTTCTGGTAAAGAGATTGCATCTCTTCATTCATAGCCTTTGTCCATTCAACTTGTTCATTGGACTGTATGGCTTCTCTGTAAGTGGTTGGGATCTCACCCCCTTCAATTGGTAATGTATATGTCACATAGTTTGCAAGACGTGTCGGCACACGTTTTTCTCGTCTCGGTCTGTTGGTTGCTATTGATTTGGGTTGACATGGAGGTATTGTGACTGGACTATCAACCTTATCTTATCCATGCTTTTCCAAATTCTTTGAAGTAATAAACTTCACATTCTGCGAATCATTTGATGTTTCGCCATCATTGTTGCCTTCATTGGAATCTTTATTCTTATGTGACTTAAGCATCTCAGATTTGTTGAATGTAACATCTCTACTGATGATTACCTTTTTAGACTCTATGCACTAGAGTCTATACCCTTTTACACCAGTACTAAAGCCTAAGAATTTTACTTTCTTAGCTCTAGGATCAAGCGTACTTTCTTTAGCATGATAGTAAGCAGGACATCCGAAAACGTGTAAAGAGTCATAATCAGTAGCATGTGTACCTCTCAACATTTCAGTAGGTGTCTTCCCGTCATTGGCAGCTGCGGGTAGTCGATTGATGAGGTGGCAGGCATATGTCACAGTTTCAGCCCAAAATTGTTTACTAAATCCAACATCCAGCAACATATATCGCACTTTCTTTAGTAAAGTACGATTCATCCATTTTGCCACACCGTTCTGCTGTGGTGTATCTCGTACCGTGAAGTGTCTGACAATTCTTTCTCTCCGGCATACTTCCATGAAGGGGTCTGAAATGTACTCACCTCCATTATCATATCTGAGGCACTTGATCTTTCTACCGGTCTGAGTCTCAATCATTTTCTTCCAGTCAAGGAAGATTTTCAGCACTTCATCTTTATTCTTCATCTTATACACCCACACACGACGAGAATAATCATCTACAAAGGTTACAAACCAATGCTTACCTCCCAAAGATGCATTTTGGGTAGGTCCCCAAATATCGGAGTGTGCATAGTCAAGTATCCCCTGTGTATTGTGTACAGTGGTTCCAAACTTCATTCATCTCTGCTTCCCCAATACACAGTGCTCACAGAAAGACAGTTTTCTAGTCTTGGCACCTTTGAGTAAGCCTTGCTTCACCAGTGTTTGCAAAACTTTTTCTCCAGCGTGTCCCATACACATTTGCCAAAGACTGGTGGTGTCAGCATCAGTCTCATCTAGCTCCTCATAGCATGTGGAAGCTCTTCCATCAATAGTACTTCCTTGCAAGAAGTACAAGTTTTCTCGCCTCAAACCCTTCATTGCCACTTGAACTCCCATTAGTACTTTGAGAGTTCTGTCTTCAATGGTGATTCTGAATCCCTTTGAATCCAGAGATCTTAGTGAGATGAGATTTTTCCGCAAGTCCGGAATGTACCGAACTTCTGTCAGTGTCTTGACACTACCATCATGCAGCTTTAATCGAATGCTACCTATTCCCTGAGTCTTACAGGCACTGTCGTTGCCCATAATTACTTCTCCACCATCAATTTTTGTGAAGTCAGTAAACCAGTCTCGATTAGGACACATGTGATAAGTATATCCGGAATCCATAATCCATTCATCGGAATGACAAATGGGTGATGAACTTGCCAAGGCAAAATCTGACTCGTCATCTCTATCCACGACATTGGCTGTGGTGGGTTGATTCTACTGTTATCCCTTCAGCTTGAGACAATCCTTCCTCCAGTGTCCTTTGTTGCAACAAAAGGAACACTCGTCTCTGGCGAGTTTTCTGCCAACTGATGAACCACGTGATGTGGCTTGGGTTTTCGATTGAAAACCTTTCTTCTTTCTAGGATATCTTGACTGTGATCTCCATCTTGCTGTTAGCGCTTCACTTGATGTATCTTGCTGTACCTGCTTAGCTTTTCTGCGGTACTCATTGCTAATTAAAGAACTAGATACATCGTCAAAACTGATTTTTTCCTTCCCATATAATAGAGTAGTAATTAAATGCTCATATGTATCAGGCAAGGAATTTAACAACAGTAAAGTCTTATCTTCATCTTGGATTTCAACATCTAAGTTTAATAAATCAGCAAAGATTTGGTTGTAACTATTCAGATGTTCAGACATAGAAATACCTTCACGAAATTGGAATCTGAAGAGCTTTTTCTTCAAGTGCAGACGGCTCTCAATGCTCTTCTTTATGAACTTATCCTCCAATTTCTGCCAAAGTTCTCTTGCATTATCTCTCTCATGACAAAATACTTCTATTCTTTGGTAAGGCATAACCGGATTGTACTACAAGCTTGGGTATTAAGCTTCTTCCAATCTTTTTTAGTCATATCATCTGGTCTCTCTTCCAATGCAATATCTAACTCTTATTGGATCAAAACGTCCATAACCTCACACTACCACATGCCGAAGTTGCTAGTTCCATCGAACTCAACTTCAAACTTGGCATTTGACACTGTGGACCGACGCCCAGAGCTATTGGCATTTTCAGAATTCCTATCTCTTCCAAAACGTTCCATTTGAATTTAAAACAATTTTGAGTAAAAATTTTGAAATTCTAACCGTACAGATGAGTTCGGAATGATCTAAATAGTAGAAAAGCACTATTTGATTGTTGAAATCGGACTCCAAATGGCTTAGATCATGCCCAAAATGGATCTGGAAAAATGGACGGTCCTGATCGTCTGGCGCGTGAGATGCACGCGCTACAGTTGTGAGAGTGGGGGCGCATGGAAGACATGCTCAGATCCCTTTTAGGGCGCGTGGGGGTGCGTGACTGACACACGTTGAGTGCCTCTAGGGCGCGTGGGTTCACGCTCCGATCTTCTACCGACGCGTGCGGGCTCCTCCGACCTCCATTTTTTATTTCGTTTGCGGCAACGGATTCATCTTGACGCGAGGAACACCCTAGAGTTGTCAAAAGTTGATTTCGATCAACTTGATTTCTGGACAGCGTGAACCAAAGCTCTGATACTAATTGTTGCGCCTCTAACCTGTCCAAAATCACACAAGACGATATTTAAGTGGTTCGGCAAATTGTCTACGTCCACTGGAGTCTCTTTTACTGAGTTTGTACAAAATTACAACACTCTACAATTTTCTCTTACGTCCTCCCTCTTTCTCTGGTTTTTCCCACTTAGATTTACACAAACCCACACTTCTTGACCAGAAGAGAGGTTCTTTCGGTGCAGCAAATATTTGGTCAATATTTGTTGCCATAAACTTTCGGTGGATGGGTGGATGGCTATAAACTCAAATCTCTTTACACACTTGGGGGTTCCAACAATAAACATAGTTGATAGAATCGTAGGATTAAAGAAATGAGGCAAGTGACTTTTGGGCGTTAGCGTGGTTGGAAAGAGAGAAACCAAGCTTCTTCTGGGGAAAACAATCTGTGGTCGATCGATGAGCGTGAAAAATGTGTGGAAGCTGGGTGCAGCGTGCAGGAGGCGCTATGCGGAGTCTGCAACCTACAAAGTAATAAAATAATTTTTATTTGTATGTACTCATTGTGATCAAAGAATGGGAGAGAGAGAATGCAAACTGCAAAGTACTGAGTGGAAACTACAGCAAAGTAATAAAATGATTTTTATTTACATCTACACGTTAATTAATGAAAGCATGGGAGATACAGACAGTGGAAACTACAAAGAAAAGATTCATTTTAGTTGGTCACTGCAACGCCATGTCTTTTTCGGCCTTTTGTCTCTCGAGCTAGCTCCTCAATCTTGGACTCCATGAAATGGCAAACTTCATCTCTTTCCCTTGTTCCTTTTGATCTTAATCGTGGGCACTGCAATATTGTACTGTAAATGTGTAATTGTTGACCGCTGGTGTTGCGGTCTACATTGATCCCCCATAGGGCCATACGCAATATCAGTTACTGCTTTATGATAGTGAAACTTTTAATCAATGGATAAAATTAATATATAGATAAATAAGAGATGAAGAAATGGAGAAGTAAAGAAATTTCATTAAATTTTAAAATCAAATTTTTTATTCTTAATCTAAAAATAATATTTTTTTATTATAAAATAAAATGACGAGTTTTAATAGATATTTCTTAAAAGAATAAACTCATCTAAATGAGGAGAGTTTCTCATATAAAATAAATAAATTAATATTAAATAATTTTTTGAAAAGAATGAAATCATTTAAATAAAGTAATTTTTTTAAACTATATTATTTTTACATAAAAAATTAATGTTTTACAAGATTTTATTTGCTTATGTACGAAACCCCATCTTCCGATCCAAATATAATAATAATAATGACTTGACCGATCAACACTTTAGAAGTGATGGGAAGATTGAGGACGTTGGGGGTTAAACAGGGAGAAAAATCTATGGAGGAAGTGGCGGTAAGTAACGGTAAGATGATTTCGGATCCTTCATTGCTGGTTGCAGAAAATAGTAATAAGGATGCAGTGAGTCATGACAGTGATCACATGAAAGAAAACTAGAAGAAAGATCAAATAAATAATGAGAGATCTGATATGAACCTTGTTGTTACGGTCACTTCAGAAAATGGTCGGGATGGAATACTGGGTTCAGGAAAAACAGCAAGTCCTTTTTTGAATGCACATAATTTGCCTCTCATGCAGGTAGATGTGACGCAGAAGGAAGGTGGTTTGGAGAATCTGGAAGCCGCTGCTGCACCGAATGAGTCAATGATGGAAAAAGATGCCGTGGCCTTGTATGAAGTGCCTCCATCAAAGGAAGTCGTGACATCTGTTATGGTCCATGCAGAAATGAAGGAAAAGTTTGGAACTAATTCCCAGTTAGATGGTGCAGGTCCTTCGGATAAGGTAGGTGAAAGTTGTGATGTGAATGATTTGGTAATGGGCCACCAGTTCGGAAATAATCTAAATGGGTCTGTGAAGTCGGGTAGAGATATGGGTGAGAGGGGAGGGTGTTTGAAGGACCAGTTGAAACAAGTCGGCAATGAGGGTTTTTTTCATGAAGATATTGTCATTGAAGATCTAGAGGATGAAGGTCTTGATAGCGAGATAAACATAACCACAGTGGACGAGACTCAATCTGAAAATGAAGTTGAAAAAGATGAGGTGCATGTTGATATGCAGAAAGATTATAGCACCGATGTGGAAATTCCAAAAAATAAGCCTGGTATGTTTCAAAAAAGGAGTTCTTCTCGGGCGGTGACCCGTCCTTCCAAACTTAATTTATGATCAATTCTATTATTTTTTGGAATATTAGGGGAGTTGGAACTTCTTATAAGAGAGTGAGAAAAATTATGAATAAATTCAAGCCTAATATCTTAGCTCTCGCTGAGCCTTTTCTGAAGCAAGATAGAATCCCTGGCTTATTAAGAAATTTAAATTGTGATTATTTTCTGACGAATGAAGTAAATGATGGGAAGATTTGGTTGTTGTGGAAATCGACAATATCTGTGCAAATGGTGACTACTTCTAGTCAGTCTTTGACTGTCAAAGTGGAAGAGAATGGGCATATTTTCCTTCTCACTATTGTATATGCTAAATGTAATCAAATTGAAAGGAAGTCTCTCTGGGAGGAGTTGGAGACTAGTAGCAGTGGTCAATTACCACGGATCATTTGTGGAGATTTTAATATTATTAAAGATGACTCTGAGAGACGGGGTGGACATCCACACCAATTCTCGGCAATGGCTGATTTCAACTTATGTATTCAGAATTGTGGTTTGATGGAAATGCGCTTCAATAGTTCGAGTATGACTTAGTGTAATGGTCAGGGCGGATTGGCGAGAAGCTGGGCAAGGTTAGATCGATGTTTTCTTGATACTAATTTTTTAACTTGTTTTCCTAATGTTTTTTATCAGGTATTAGCTCGCACCACTTCGGACCATTCTCCTTTGGTGATCCAAATGGGTGAGGATTTTTTCAGGTATGGACCTAGCCCTTTTTGTTTTCAATTTATGTGGACTGATCATATTGATTTTCTTAGTTTTGTGAAAAGGGTGTGGGAGCAAGAAGGTTTGGCTGTGGGTCTTAATAGGTTAGCTTTTAAATTAAAAAGAACTAAGGTGGCTTTAAAGGATTGGAATCAACGAGTGTTTGGTCATACCACTAATGTTATCCAAGAATTGGAGCAACGTATGGAGAGACTGGAACTCGGTCTCCAAAGTGGTTTTAATTCGGAAGATTCTGATGATCTTATGGTGGCTAAGTTAGAATTATCGACTTGGATGGGATGGGAGGATACTCGTTTATCACATATGGCTAAGAAGGCCTGGCTTAAAGATGGTGATCAAAATTCTAAGTTCTTCCATGCTATTTTGAAGTCGAAGAATCAAAAAGGATTAGTGAGATGTGTTTGGCGGATGGTACTTTTTTACATACTCCTATCGATATTCACCGAGCTGCGGCTCAGTATTTTCAGGATTTTTTAGGGAATTAGAGTAACCGGGATTTGCCTAATCTGAATCATTTGATTTCTCCTGTGATTACTGTTGAGGAAAATTTATTATTGTGTAAAAGCCCTTCTCTTGAGGAAATTAAGGATGCTCTCTTTAGTATTTCCATTGATAGCAGTCCTGGCCTAGATGGTTTTGGTTCAGGTTTCTTTAGAGTTTGCTGGGATTTTGTAAAGGATGACCTTTTGGAAGCCACCTCTGAGTTTTTTAGCACTAGTTTTCTTCCCAGGGTTTTCACTGCTTCTTATATTGTTTTGATTCCTAAGGTGGATAAACCTAATGGGTTTGATAAATTCAGACCTATTAGTCTTTGCTCTATTTTTTACAAGATCTGTGCTAAGATCATTGTTGGCCGTCTAACTAGCATGCTTTCTAAGATGATATCTCAGGAACAAGGGGCTTTTATTCCAGGTCGGAGCATTTTTGAGAATATTAGCTTAACTCAAGAGATGGTACATTCTATTAATAAAAAATCTATTGGGGGCAATGTGTTGATTAAGCTTGATATGTCTAAGGCTTATGATAGAATTGATTGGAGGTTTTTGTTACATGTTTTGTCTGCTTTTGGTTTTTCTGATCAAGTCTATGCTTTAATTAATTCATGTATATCTACTACTTGGTTTTCTACTATGATGAATGGCACTTCTTTGGGGTTTTTTAAAGGAGAATGTGGTTTGAGGCAAGGTGATCCATTATCACCTTACCTTTTTATTATAGTGCAGGAGGTGCTCTCTCGTGTGTTGAAGCATGCTTTTAATAATGGTAATATTGGTCAATATTATCAGGCGAGAGGTACTCCTCTTGTTTCCCACCTTATGTATGCTGATGATATTGTTATTTTTATAAATGGTGGGAAAAGGTTGATGAAAGGATTGATCCAGGTTTTAAATTCTTATGAAGATTGGACGGGTCAAGTTCTTAATAAAGAGAAAAGTGCTATTTTTTTCTCTAAACATATATCTATGCACAGAAAGAGATCTATTCTTCGTATAACTGGTTTTTCGGAGGGTTCCTTTCCTTTCAAGTATTTGAGTGTGCCTATTGTGGTTGGTAGATTAAAGGCTCACGATCTTGGTGATTTATTAGGGAAAGTTAAAAAGAAAATTGCGGGTTGGAAGATGAAATTACTTTCTGCAGGTGGGAGAATTATTTTGTTATGTCATGTTCTTTCAAGTATGGCCACTCATCTTCTAGCTGTTTTACATGTTCCCAAGGTGGTGATTAGGGAGTTGAATAAACTTCTTAGTACTTTCTTTTGGGGTGAATCTGAAGGGAAAGGTAAAAGAAAATGGGTGGCTTGGAATAAGATTTGTTGTCCTATTGAAGAAGGTGGCTTGGGAATTAGGGATTTTGGAGATATGCAACGGGCTTTACATATGAAACTTGCCTGGCATTTGATCTCTGGTCAATCATTATGGGCTGATTTTTTCAGAGGTAAGTATGTTAGGGGAAATCATCTTTCCCTTCTAACGCCAAATAAAGGTACCCGTCTTTGGAAATCTATTGTTACCAACATTCCTGTTGTGCTTAATAATTCTAAATGGCTAGTGCGAGAGGGTAATCTCTCTTTTTGGTATGACAATTGGCAGGAGGGAGGTCCTCTCCATAATCAATTACCTGTGATCGAGCAACCTTTGATTAAGATTAAAGACTTTTACATTGATAATGGTTGGGATATTCCTCTTTTGGAACGGATGGTGGGTCAAGAAAAAGCCATGGATTTGTATCAGGTTTTGGCAAGGAGGAAAGAGGGGCAGGATGTTTTAGTTTGGAGGAATGAGAATGATGGAAAGTTTCGGACTAAAAGTGCTTGGGATTGTATCAGGGTTCGGGCAGCTCCTTTACCTTGGACTTCTTGGATTTGGCACAATACCCTTCCCAAGAAAATCTCCATTATGATGTGGAAGGCTTATAATAACTACTTGAATGTGGATGAAAAAATTAAAATGGTTGGAATTCCTTTGGCCTCGAAATGTAATTGTTGTTCTATGGGTCAGATTGAGGATCTTAATCATGTTCTTTGTACTGGGGATTTTGCAAAAAAAAATTTGGCGCATGGCCTCTAATCAACTTGGGGTGTATATGGGTGAATTCCGTAGTTGGAAGGAACAAATTAATTTTTGGTTTCGCCGTGCTGGAAATTTGTCTCAGGTTAGAACTATCTTTGGTTTTATTCCTTCCATTATATCTTGGAAATTATGGGAAAGGCGTTGTAAAGCTAGATATGAAGGTCAGGTTGATTCGATTGAGTCCGTCTAGAATGCTATTAAATTTTGGGTCCGTAACATCATGTATTTAAATATGAAAGCTACGAAGATTCTGAATCAGGACTTAGCTATCCTTAAAAGATTGGATATCTTGATCACGACTCCTAAAGTAAAGAGAGTTTCTTTGGTGAAGTGGCTTCCGCCCTGTCCTAATTGGGTTAAACTTAATATTGATGGAAGCAGCTTGGGAAACCCTGGTCCAGCTGGAGCTGGGGGTGTCATTCGTGATGCAGGTGGTCATATGTGTGCGGCTTTCTCTGTTTCCTTAGGCCAAGGTTCTAATAATTATGCCGAGTTGAGAAGTTTGCTGGAAGGTGTTAAGAGATGCTGTCATTTGGGTTTTAGAAGGGTTAACATCGAGACAGATTCCCAGATTCTTATTAAGTGGATTAAAAAGGGTGAGTGTAATATATGGTACCTAGAGGATTATTGGGATGAGCTTCAAGACTGTCTTAATCGCTTGGAGTATAGTATGAGCCATGTTTTTCGGGAAGGAAATGTAGTAGCCGACTATCTTGCGAAAGAGGGTTCTAGAGGGTCTAATATGGAATGGTTTGAAGCTAGGTCTCTTCCCAATCAGTTAAAAGGTCTGCTCAGAATGGATAGATTTGGTATTCCCTATTTGAGGATATCTTAGTGAGATTTTTATGGTTCCTGGAGTTCGGTTGAGAGGGGTATTCTCTCCAGGTATGCCTTTATTCCTGTCTTGTTCTTTCTTATTGACCTTTTGCTCGTGCAGGTTTTTTTATTGCAGGTTGTTCTTTTGTGTTTCAGTCTTGTTTTTCTTTTTGATTTGGTCTTGTTGTTGAGGTCTTCTTGTTTTTTTTTTTGAGGTCTGGTTTTGGTCTTATTTCATATTTGTATCCTCAGGCCTTCGGTTGTAACCAAGGTTTTCCTCCGCCACAAGTGAGGGTTTATTAATAATATTGGGACGAGGTCACTATTGGACATGTGACTTTCGGCTCTTCTTTAAAAAAAAAAAAAAAAAAGTCAACCTCAATATGAAGTCTTCAAATATATAAGGATATAAAACGGTGAGTTGCCGCTTACTCATTATGTAGCATATTTTCTAGACTATAAGAATATTATTAATTTTTTTAATAAAAATTAATGAGAGCAATATAAAGTTATCTCAAAGAACATGTTTCAACCAGATTATACATTATCTAAGTTTACATGATAATAGAAAAATATCAATACACTGTAAAGATATCATGTTTCTAAAACTCATAAATCGCGTGAATATAATATGCATAAAGTATTTGCCAAAATATATATTTCACCCATATTGCACCAAAAGGCATCTCATCTCTCTTTGAAGTTCATATTGCACTAACTAATGAAAATAAAAACTTGCACTACTGAATACTCCACCGTGTACACTCATTTTGAAGGATTTATGGTCACGTTCTCGGCAAGGGCCCAAGGTTGAAGTGAAGGTTACAAGGGCGTATACTGCATATATGGATTTAATATACCTTGAAAAACATCAGGGCCATAGTTTTCTAAATCAAAATCAATCCTGGATAGAGAAGAGCTGCATCTGAGCGAACCAGATGGATTACAGCGCCTAATCTTCAACAATCTACTGCGGTCCAGGAACTTCTGTTCTTCATCAAACACACACCAAAAAAAAAAAAAAAAAAACGTTACATAATCTAAACCTTACGATATTAATCAACCTTGTGCGACAGAAGCATCTCTACAACCTGCTTCATGGTGGGTCTATCATCCTTGTCTTCGGCCACGCACTGTAAAGCCACTTTAACCAGAAGTTCCATCGTAGCCATGTCATATTTTCCAGCCATGCTAGGTTCTACGATTTCTTCAATCAACGACTCCCTTGAAGCAGCTGTTTTATTCATGATTTCCTCCCTCAGTAACGTGACTAGCCTCCTATACTCTCTCGCTCCTCCGCTTTCAGAGCTATGCATGCCTGAGGGGCTGTTTCCAGTAGCCATTTCCAACACAACGACTCCATAGCTATAGACATCCACTTTAGAAGTGATGGGAAGATTGTAAACCCATTCAGGAGCCATGTAACCTCTGGTTCCTCTCATCTTAGAGAAGCTTGAACCATCAACCTCACCTCTATCTCGTAGTTTAGACAGGCCAAAATCTGCTATCTTTGGTTGATAGTTTGAGTCCAGGAGTATGTTCTGAGGCTTCACATCGCAATGTAAAACCCATTCTAGGCACTCTTCATGCAAATAAGCTAGGCCTTTCGCTGTGCCCACTGCAATTTCAAACCTTTTTTCCCAATCAAGTGTATTTGAACTAAGATTTTTCGCCAAGGATCCAAGCTCCATGTACTCGTACACTAGAAGCCGGTGCTTCCCCTCTGCACAGTATCCCCAGATCTCGATCAAGTTCATGTGATTAAGCCTCCCAACGGTGTCTACTTCTGCCAGGAACTCTGCTTCCCCTTGGGTGGCATCGTTGAGGCGCTTGATTGCAGCTACCCGCTGATCAGGTAGTACTCCTTTGTATACTGCCCCTCCTGCTCCTTGTCCAATCAGTTCCCTGAAATCCTGCGTCGCCCTTTTCAGCTCAGAGAAGGTGAATCTTTTGAATCTAGTTGCCAGGAGGTATGCTTGTGCAGCTGGATCAGAATTTTTACTAGTCCTTGACAAGAAAACAAACACTAGGAAAATGCAAGTAACCTCTACACCACCCAAGATAGAGGCAAACCAAAGCAAAAGCTTCACCGTCTGATTTTCGTAAGTTTTTCTTTGTTGCGTAACTGGGTTGTATAAACATTCTAACCTTTGTTCTTTATCAGGCATCTTGTTATAAACAAGACCAGCTTTGGGTAGCCTTAGATACAAATCTCCTTCGAAACCGGGTGAACGTCGCCCGTTGGCTAGAAGAGACTTGGGGTAACAATTATAGATACCATTACCATCCTCATCTGTGCTAAATTTAAATTGGAAACCTTTGCAATTACACCGTCTCAGGCATTCTTTTTGGCAGGTTTTCAAGTTAACATTAGGTAGGAAGTCTGAATCAGAACCATAGAACTCGACATGAGCAAGTTGGACAAAGCTAGACTCATCACTTTGATTGCAAGAAAGATTGAATTCTGGTATACACCCATAAGTCCAGTCAGTCCGATCTTTCATCTTGAATCCCCGCAAGCAAGAGCAGCTCCGACCAGAAGCATGATTATAACTACACAGACTATTGGATCCACAGATTCCATGAATCCTGCATGGATCAGAGAATGCTTGCCATGTTACAACCCAATCCCAAGTCTCATTCATCTTTTGCAGGCTGTATAATCGCAGGTTGCCGTCAGTATCAAGAGTCAGTCGTCTGTGCAATACCAGAGGAAAATCTGTTGCTCGGAATTCAAACATGTCAGATGACCAGAAATAGCCCGACGCGTCTAGTACCGCAGCTCTACTATTGTTGTACCTAGACCTTTCGGCTTCTGCAGGGTCAGTAAACGATGGATCAGGCCAGTAGAGACTGGATATCGTCGGATCTTGGAAAAGCAGGCGGAGCACATTATCATTGTCGAAAGAGAGTTTGTAGTAGCCAGAAGAATAGTCACCGTGGCGTGACTTTGACACGAGGCTTGAAACCGAGGTTAGTGTTTGTCGAGGAAGAAGAGTATCTGCAGGTGAATCAAAGCTTTGCCAGAGGACACCATTATGAGAGTTATAATGAAGAACGAGATTGCCTGTGTTTAGAAGCTGTAGCTGCAATTGGGAGGTCCGTGATGTGGTCAAGGCTGCCGTTTTAGTGGTCCAAATGATGGTACCAATAGAGTTTCTGAGGATAAGCTTGCCATCGTTCGAAAGTGAGATTGCCGAACCTCTTTCAACAGGATCGTCTCGGTTTGCCATCCAAACGACGGTGGGAACTGAGGATATTGTTAACCATATGGAAAAGCAGAAAGCGTTATCCCCAACGGGGAAAAACCCTGCAGAGAATTCACCACTCGCTGAAACTAACTTGTCGCTTCGTTTCCCGACGGATAGAGACGAGCCTTTGAGAATGTCAAGCGCTTTAGATGAAGATAGAGGAGTTAGCAGGAGAAAAAGAAGAAGGAACGTTGAGATATCCATGGGAAATGCAAGAGTTAATTTCCTCGAGATCTTTCTACTTGCTGAAATTTTCTTATAGTGCTGCACTTTGAATTCCCACGACAAGAATTTGACCTCTTAGTTCCCATTTGAAGACGCAATTGGTTTGGTCTCATCTTTGAAGACGCAATTGGTTTGGTCTCATCTTTGTTCAATCAAGGAACAGTGAAGAAATACGATGAGTTCGAGTAAAAACATTAAGATGCCGAGTAGAGCTAGCCAACCGTACAAAAATATTTGAGGTAGGTTCATATCACCACGGCACTCAAACGCACTCTAATAAACTGATAATGCTAGGAAGAACACATGCATTGGCCATAAATAGAACCCATTCTATCAACTAAATATTTTTCTCAAACTTTTTTTTTTTTTTTTTTTTTTTTAAGAAGTGCCGGCAGCCACCCACATAGCGGCCCCGTCCCAAATTTATTAATAAGCCTCACTTATGCGGAGGAATACCGTGGCTACAACAAAACACTTGGGGGTTTACAAGATCAACATAGAGGAAAAACCACCCAAAACCAAGTGTCCAAAACCAACTCAACAAACAAAGCAACCAAACAAAAAGCCAAGTCTAACAAGCCTAAAAAATAAACTGGCTAGACTTAAAACCTGAACCAGAACCAAAGCTGAATCACCTGCAAGACGAACAAACAAGAAAAAGGAAAAACCAAAACCAAGAAAAGGAAAACGTACCAGGAACTATAAAATGCGCAGATAGGGAAGACCAAGTCTATCCATACGAAGCATACCACGTATCTGATCAGGAACTGAATCGTTTAAATACCACTCCATATTACAACCCCCAGCTCCCATTTTGGCTAGGTAGTCAGCAACCACATTCCCTTCACGAAAAACATGATGTATACGAAACTCCATACATCCTAGAAGACTCCGCAAATCCTCCCAAAAATCTTCAAGATACCAAACATTACACTCACCTTTCGTGCACCATCGGACCAAAACTTGGGAATCAACTTTAATCTCCACCTGACGAAAACCCAACTGGTGGCACCTCCGAACCCCTTCCAACAAACTTCTCAACTCAGCAAAATTATTAGACCCCTGGCCTAAAAAGACCGAATACGCAGAATGCAACTTGCCAAGACTATCACGAATAACCCCACCAGCACCAGCCGGCCCCGGATTCCCTAAACTACTACCATCCGAATTAAGCTTCATCCAATCTTGAGGTGGCCTCTTCCACCTGATCACACGGGTTTGCCTGTGGTTAGGGTAAACAACTTGAATGTCCAAATTCTTCATAATGGTCTCATCATGAGGAGAAATTCTAGAGACTTTCATAAAAAACGACATTATCCTATGAAGCCACAGCTTGATGGCATGCCAAACCGACTGAACTGAATCCACTTTATCTTCAACCCGAGCTTTATAACGCCTATCCCAAAGCCTCCAAGAAACAATAGAAGGGAGAATACCAAAAATAACTCTTAACTGAGAAGACTTACCAGCCCGACGAAACCAGAAATTAATTTGCTCTTTCCACGTGTGAAACACACCCATATAAACACCTAGATGGGTCGCTACCAACCGCCAAATATGTCTAGCAAAGTCACCAGAGCAAAGCACATGATTTAGATCCTCTATATAACCCCTGGCACAACAATTACATTTAGAAACAACAGGAATGCCAATAGTCTTAATCTTCTCATCCACACTCAAACAGTTATTGTACGCCTTCCACATCATAATAGATATCTTCTTGGGAATATGAGTATGCCAAATCCATTGGGCCCATGGTAACGAGGGAGCTCTTACACGGATACAATCCCAAGCACTCTTCGTATTAAAATTCCCATTGTTGTCTCTCATCCAAACCAGGATATCCTCTCCATCCTTCCTCGTAGCCAAGAACTGAAACAATTCTAGAGCCTTTTGATGACCCACTAATCTTTCCAAGAGAGGAATATCCCATCCATTGTCAAGCCGACACTCTTTAACTTTAAGCAAAGGACTCTCAACCACCGGAAAATGATTACCAATAGGACCCCCATCCTCCCAATTATCATACCAGAAAGACACATTTCCTTCTTCACAAGCCACTTAGAATTATTCAAAACCTCCGGTATGCAATGAACTATAGCTTTCCAAAACCTAGTTCCTTTAGTAGGATTCAAGAGGGATAAGTGTCTACCTTGCACATACTTGCCTCTAAATAAATCAGCCCATAAAGATTGACCCTGAAGAAGATGCCAAGCAAATTTCATATGCAAGGCCCTCTGAACCTCCTCAAAGTCCCGAATACCCAAACCACCTTCCTCCGTAGGAAGACAAATATGTTTCCAAGCCACCCACTTTCTCTTTCCTTTCCCTTCAAACTCGCCCCAAAAAAAGGAGCTCATAATCCTGTTCAGCGCCATGTAAACACCATTAGGAACATGAAGGACAGCCATGAGGTGAGTAGCCATGCTCGATAAGACATGACGTAAAAGAATAACCCGGCCCCCAGCAGAAAGCAATTTCATTTTCCACCCTGCAATCTTCTTATTGAATTTTCCTATCATATCACCAAAATCACACACCTTTAGACGACCCATAACAATAGGAACACCTAAATATTTAAAAGGAAAAGATCCTTCTGAAAAACCAGTCAGACGAAGGATAGAAGACTTTCTGGGTTCAGAAATCTTTTTAGAAAACAGAATAGCACTTTTATTTCTATTAAGGATCTGACCTGTCCAATTCTCATACAAATTAAGCACCTCCATTAACCCTCTCATAGATTTTTTCCCACCATTAGCAAAAATAACAATATCATCCGCATACATGAGATGAGAAATAAGGGGGGTAACTCTTGCTTGAGAAAACCTACCAATTTTACCCTTTTCAAAAGCATTCTTGAGCAGCCGAGATAAAGTCTCTTGCATAATGACAAATAAGTAAGGGGAGAGAGGGTCACCCTGCCTCAGTCCTCTCTCGCCCTTAAAGAAACCCAAGGAGGTGCCATTCATCATAACAGAATACCAAGGTGAGGAGATACAAAGATTAATCAAATCGCAAAACTGAGAAGAAAACCCAAAAGATCCCAGAACGTGGATAAGAAAACTCCAATTCACTCTATCATAAGCCTTGGACATATCAAGCTTAACCAAGACATTTCCCCCATTAGTAGTTTTATTAATAGAATGTACCATCTCCTGAGTAAGACTAATATTTTAAAAAATGTTACGACTAGGAATAAAGGCCCCTTGCTCCTGGGAAATCATCTTAGGAAGCACATTTGTAAGGCGACCCACCAAAATCTTTGCATAGATCTTATAAACCACTGAGCACAAACTGATAGGCCTAAAATTATCAAAACTCGTAGGAGAGTCAACCTTGGGAATCAGAACAATAAAGGATGCAGAGTAATAACGAGGAAACAACTTCTGTTGAAAAAACTCAGAAACTGCCTCCAGAAGGTCCTCTTTAACAATCTCCCAGCAAAACCTAAAGAAACCGGAGCCAAAACCATCCGGGCCAGGGCTACTTTCAATAGGAATGCTGAACAGAGCATCCTTAATATCATCCATCGAAGGGATACTACATAGCATCAAATTCTCATCCGCAGTAATCACAGGAGAAATCAAGTCCTGTAAACTGGAAAATTCGTAACTATTAGTCTCACTCAAAAACTTCTTGAAATGCTCAACTGCAGCCTTATGAATCTCAAGAGGATTATTTAAATGGGTACCATCTGCAAGAAACATGTCCTTAACCCTCTTTTGATTTTTAGCATTCAAATAAGCATTAGAAAATTTAGAATTATTATCCCCATCTTTCAGCCATCTTTTCTTAGCCATATGCGATAATCGAATGTTTTCCCGACCCTTCCAAGTTAGGAGTTCCAAATTAGCAGCCAAGAGATCATTATCATCCTCTATAGAATAAGAATTCTGAAGGCTATTATCCAAACGATCTATACGCTGCTCAATCTCCTTGATAATCACATCCGTTCTCCCAAAAACTCGTTGATTCCAATCCCTAAGCGCCACCTTAAGTCTTTTAAGCTTGAGAGATAACTTAAAAAGACCAGAACCAAACCCATCTTGATTCCAGAGTCCCTCCACAAAGTTGAAAAAATCTGCATGGTCAGTCCACATAAATTGGAAACGAAAAGGACTAGGCCCATACCTAAACGGATCTTCACCCATATGAATCACTAAAGGGGAATGATCAGAAGTCGTACGAGGCAAAACCTGCGAGAAAACGTTAGGAAAACAATTAAGAAAATTAGAGTTTAAAAAACAACGATCTAACCTCGCCCAACTACGAGCCATTCCGCTTTGACCATTGCACCAAGTCATCGACGCGCCTTGTGATCTCATATCCATCACCCCGCAACTCTGAAGACAAATATTAAAGTCTTCCATAGCAGAAAAAGTCCGGGGATGACCTCCTCTTCGTTCCGAGTCCTCTCTGATAATGTTGAAGTCTCCACACAGAATCCACGGAAGATTACCATTACTAATCTCAACCAGATCTTCCCAAAGATTCTTCCTTTCTATAGGGTTGCATTTAGCATATACAATAGTGAGAATAAAAACAAATCCATTCTCCTCAACTTTCACAGAAACAAATTGATTCGACCCATTCAACCACTGAATAGAAATCTCAGAATGCCACAACAACCAAATTTTCCCACTATGCACTTCATTTGTGGTAAAACTAGTACAGTGAAACGTCCCCAAAAGATTTGGAATTTTATCTTCCTTCAAAAAAGGCTCCGCCAAAGCAATGATCTTTGGCTTAAATTTTTTTAGAATTCTTCTCAACCTCAACTTGGAAGAACGAACTCCCCTTATATTCCAAAAGAGAATTGGACTAATCATAAATTCAGCTTAATAGGACAAATAATAGCCCGAGTAGAATTTCTTTTCGAATACTTACCGACTCTTTTAGTTATGCCTTCTGAGTCCGTACAATATTCTTTTTGCATATCCTCTCTCATGCTAATTCTCTCCACTTCATGATCCGATTTTATTTGATCATCCAACTCTCTATTTTCCTCATCATTGCATCCTGTAGGGTCAGATTTTCCACGTGCTCACCATCATTATCCGTGATCAACAATTCCTCATTTAAGCTGGACCCGTCCTCCAAGAGTTCTGTAACTTGGTGAAAAGTCAAATCATTAGACCTCCCTTCCGTCTCTCTCAGACCCAAAGCCGAAACTGCATCTTTCTCCACACAATGTATTTTCTGACCCGTTTCATTCATCAACGTCACTACACTTTCGAACTCGTGACCCGCATGTCCAGAAGAGGAACTCGGTTCCCCTGTATAAATTTGTGCCATTTCATGCCGAAGACACTGAGGCTGCACCTCCAGACTCGCCTGTGCCATTTCATGCCAAAGACACTGAGGCTGCACCTCCGGACTCGCCACATGCCCAGTTCCCTTTTCATCATCTAAAACTTCCTTTCCACCGACGTCAACTTTCAGCGTATTATAATCAAGTTCGGCCACTGCAGGAACTTCATGGTTAACCGAAACTTTCTGTTGCACCTCTTTCTCAGGCTGTTCCGAGTTGTCTTGATCGGCCACCCCTTAATCAGTAGGCTCCACAAAAATTTTAACCCATTTTTTTGAACCTTTTATCTGCTTCTTCTGGGCATTTTCCATTCGGCATGTTTGTGCATTATGACCCTGACATTTACACTTAGAGCAGTATGCTGGCAACGTCTCAAAAATTATTTCCTGCTTTCTGCTTTTCGGAACCCCAGGTTTGCCTATCCAGAAGTAATTAATCGGCGCCTTTGAAGAGTCCACTTCTAAACAAACCCGAGCACCATTTGTCCTTGTTGCACAAGAAGTGGAGTTATCACACCAAATGAATCTTCCAATAGGAGCTGTGATCATCTTTAGCACTGAAGGTTGGTAAAAACTCGGTGGAAGACTAGGTAGAAATATCCAAACGGGTACACACGGTGGTTCAACGTTTTCATCAAACTCCGGTGTCCAAGCAAAAGGCCTGTAAAATATACCATTCACCTCACAGGATTCTCTGGACAGGGCCTTATTAAAGTCTATCTCATTAGTCATCCGAACAAACACATGCCGTGGACGCTGCATAGCCGACACTACGGGCATGCTAGACAACCCCCAACGGCTGCGAATGAATGATCTCACTGCATCTAATGAAGGCCTTTGCCGTAGAAATTTAAGGACAATGGAATACCGAAACGGCTAGGCAAGTTTTTCAATTTCTTCCACTAAGAAAGTAAAAACCAACTCACCATCTATTGTTTTTGGTTGCCGAAAAGGGACCTCCAACTCTGGCAGAGGTTGAGGCACCGCAGAAACTAGATCGGCAAAGGACCTAGCCGTGGCAGCCATGGGCGGCGAGCCATCAGGGGCCGCCATGACGGACAAACCCAAGCAGGTCCAGAAACGAGAAAACCCTAGCAGAGCGTATATGGAAAGTTTTTTTACGTAGGAAAGTTTCAAAAATACCCATTCCCCCACTTAATTGAGACCTCAAATTTATATACAAATTAACTTAAATGGATCTTGATCTTTCTGTATATGAGAGCCAAATCTATATTCTTGAGATCAAAGCTGATGCTAGTATAAATATTTCAAGCAGTAATGAATATTAAAAGACACACTTGGTGTATTTTGCTCTCTCCCACATGAAACCTTTACGTTGGCGCAAGTACGTTACAAAATTTCTTCCATATTTTTTCATATGTTAGCCAAACCAAATTACAACGTTTATTATTAGTAGTATAATTAAATTCTTTTGATGATATTAAATACTGATCGATTACTACCACAATATCTATTTAATATTGTCCCTATATATCTCACCCGAGGGATACAATGTAATATTAATTTGAAAAATTCTACATGGCAGTCTCACACTTTTTTACACCATTTAAATATGCATTTTACTCTTTTACTATCTTCTATTCTACAATTCAAAAATTCTAGTGTGTTAGATGTGAAGCTGGTGTGTAGCATGTCTCTATTAATTTACATACAAAATGTGGAGAGAAAGCGACTTCTTCCCCCCTCTCATAAAAAATCAAGGGCTCCAAATATGATTTTCACCGTCGAGGGAGGAGGCTTTGACTTCCTCTTTCCTCTCTCTTTTTCTCCTCTTCTCTCTCATTCATCATTCCTTTATTCATTCATTTTGTCTATCAAGGTTTTTTTGTTTAGTTCTATTTTACTTTCTTCAAGGCCGAAAAAGATAGATATATAGGTTTCTAACAACTCTCGAGAGATATGCACGGCACAAGCAGATTCACAAACCAAAAATTGTTCGGAAGAAAGTGGTGGTTTTGCGAAAATCACCAACCTGCCGTCCACATCTTCGCGTGGTCCTCACAGGCTACCCCTTCTGATAGTTCTTCTCGACAAATGTGTCAAATCACTAGACTCACCACTACCAAACCTTTCAGATCTTACATTTGTGGCTGAAAAGAGACAAGTGTGTTGCCTTCACGGGCCGTCACAGATTCCGAAGTCTACCGTTGTTGGTCCAAACTGTAATCCATCATTTTTTCGCATTTATCTTACTGTTTTCCTATTTGGTTTTCTTATTGTTAATTAAATAAAAAAGAATTCGTCTTTCAGACGTTTGTCTGTAGAAATTGAGTCATCTCTTTCTATGATGGATGAAATTGAGTCTCTGTTTAGACAAAGAATATTATCTCTTGAAAATTTACCTGTAAAGAGTATCAGAAATAGTGAAAACTATATTAGTCACAAATAATAATAATAATAATAATATACTGGTGGAGCTCCAAATACATTACTGGTTTATGATATCATATTTTATATGGAGATATTCAGAATATATCTAGTCATCGATATAAGTTTCTCTAATAAATAAACGATAACAATTTTCCTTAAAAAAAAATTAAATTAAATACAGAACATCGTCACATGATGTGTAGTACTCAAAATTAAAACTCAAAGATGGGCAGCTTGTTTTATATATGGGTACTGCAAGTTCTCTGTGTGTTGATTCTCATTTAGGCAATTTATATTTTAATAGAAAATATATATTTATAAGACTTATTTTTCTAAGCAGGCTGCATATATATATATATATATATATATATAATAAATATACAAATATTTTACAAAGTCTGTTACAGGAACGTGTATAAAGGGTCCTTAATTTCCATCGCCGAGGGCAAGCTGGCGGCAAGCTGCAGGAGGGATTTGATTAGGAATAGTACTAGTGAGGTATGCTATCAAATTGTAATTCACGTATGCAACAAACATATATATGAGACAATTAATACGTATTGTATATTAATATAAGAATATTATATATGCGTGCAGGTTGGATTTTTTCGATGTCAATTATAATGACTTGACCGATCGTCATCATGTAGGCCTTAGAGCGAGCGTACTTGAACATATCTCATTTTTCAATTAAGGATTCTAGATCATGAATTTATATATATATATATCTATTCTATTATTATAAGCGCCTATGCGCTAACTACAGTAAATTCACACTCCGTTTCTGTTCTTTTTTTAACAGTAATAAACAGTAAATTACATTGTCATTCCGTTTCCGTATTTTTTTTAACAAAGCATAGATTGATTTCTCTCATGATGTCAAGCTTTCCACATGGCATTAGGCATTGCCAATCAAGGACCGACATCATCACATGGATCTTTGAACTTATAAGCTACTTTTTTGCAAAGTATTTTAGCACTTTGATCTCTTATATCCTTCGGTTTGAAAATTCAGCCAAATTTTTGTCTTGCTCCCCAAAAAGAATGTTGAGTATCCGTATTTTTTTTAATAAAGCATAGATTGATTTCTCCCATGATGTCAAGCTTTCCACATGGCATTAGGCATTGTCAATCAAGGACCGACATCATCACATGGATATAAGCTACTTTTCTGCAAAGTATTTTAGCACTTTGATCTCTTATATCATGGGAGAAATCAATCTTTTCTTGGCTTATAAGTTCAAAGATCCATGTGATGATGTCGGTCCTTGATTGGCAATGCCTAATGCCATGTGGAAAGCTTGACATCATGGGAGAAATCAATCTATGCTTTGTTAAAAAAAATACGGATACTCAACATTTTTTTTTGAACAGTCCCAAAACCAGCAGCGGCTTCTATGGTGGTTTTCCTGTCCTATCTTCTGTACAATCCTGATAACGTGTGTTTTTAATCTAGCTTTTATAGTTTAGTACTATAGCTGACTAGCAGAGAGAGAAGGAGAAGAGAGAGTCCGCAAGATCCAGGTGTTTCAGCGAGAGCTACCTGTCTGTTTGGAGCTTGTTACCCATGGTAATTAGTCCCAAAGATTCAACTTTTTCTTAAATGAACTAGCCATTTTCTTTTTTGAGAACTGTTGTTTAATAATTTTTTTTTTTGCATTTTGCATTAGAAACCCATAATTTTACAAACGGACTAAGCTATTTTCCCCATCTCTTTCTCTATTTCTGAATGAGAAAATGCAACATCATGGTGGTTTGAGCGTCTAGAAATATGTCAAAGCTTTAGAGAACGAGCTCCGCAAGATCCAGGCGTTTCAGCGAGAGCTACCTCTCTGTTTGGAGCTTGTTACCCATGGTAATTACTCCCAAAGATTCAACTTTTTCTTAAATGAACTAGCCATTTTCTTTTTTGAGAATTGTTGTTTAATAATTTTTTTTTCTTTCAGACCCATGGTAATTAGTCCGAAAGATTCAACTTTTTCTTAAATGAACTAGCCATTTTCTTTTTTGAGAATTGTTGTTTAATAATTTTTTTTTCTTTCGGTGTTTTGCGTTCGTGCAGCTATTGAGGCATGTCGGCAACAATTGTCAGGGACGACAACGGAAAACAACTCGCATGGCCAGTCTAAGAGTTCAGAGCAGACGACTTCAAATGATGTTCCACCAGTGCTCAAGGAGTTCTTTCCAATAAAGCCGTCTGCTTCATCCGATGATGATAATGAAGAGCACCATTCGCACGAGGCTAATACGGAGAAGGTGATCCGCAATGATAGTAAGAAGAAATCAGATTGGCTTAGATCCGTTCAGTTGTGGAATAACCCAACCTCAGATCCACAACCCAAAGATGTAGAAAATGAAAAGGAAAAAAAAAATTCTTTGTAGTTTTGTTTGAGATTATGGATAGAAAAATTTTAAATTTATGAAAAATGTATACTTTTTATCAAATGTTAAATATGATTTTGATGATATCAACGTAGATGTTCTTAACAATGATAGTATTAAAATTATACTATTTAATTAATTTTCAGATTTTTTCACGACACTTAAAACTCATTATGCTTTGTCTGAGATGGGACAAGATGGAGCGGAGGGTCCGAATGACCTACCATTAACACAATTAATGGCAGTGGGTCATGGCAAAGGGTCTTGCTGGGACAAGACTACTAACATGAATAAAATTATTTATTTTAACGTCCTTCTCACACTTTTCTTAATACTTTTTGTTTTTAGTCACGCAAAGTCTTTACATGATCTTTTTGAATCTTTCACTTTTGGCATCTACTATTCGCGATTTCAAACTTCCAAATCTGCTAAGTGATTAAATGGAAACAAATAAATTGGTATAATAAATTCAAATGGACAGCCAAATACCATTTTAAATTAGAGGAATTCGGGAATACGAATCCATTTGCAAATATATGATTCTCTGAGGTGACCATATTAATACTACTATCTAAAATATTTATAATACTACTATATTAATACTACTATTTAAAATATTAATAATCAGACATATATGTAAGATGAGAAGCTAGCTAGGTAGGAATTATGAGATCAAGTGGTATTTAATTAAGTCGTTAAAAATGATTGATGTTTTTATAAATAATGGCATATATAGTTGTCTACCGTACCATGCATTATTGTAATGGTGATCATATCTATCCAAGATAAAGGTGAGTAGAAAGACATGATCAAAGACTAATTAATATTTATTTATTTTTAAACTATTGCAAAAGTTGAAATGATCAAGACACAGTTAGGAGGTATACAGTTAGCCGGCCTCCTAAATTGTATCAAACCTTTAGTGGATTTATTATATTATAATAATATATAATGTCCTTTTATAACAAATGCAATTAACCAAATGTGCTTGATAATTAGTTTTTTATTGCACAAACACGTGGCGCCTGTCCTATTACCTTATTCACTTTTCTTTAAAATAAATTAATGTATTTTTTCCAATGTATGTAAGGAAGGAAGAGAGAGACAGAGAGAGAGAGAGAGAGGGCTTAGATGAGAGAAGAGAGAAGACGGAACAACGAGAATACGAAAAGTGAAGGAAGAGAGAGAAAGAGAGGGGGGCGGAAAGAAAAAAGGGGGCGGCCGAACGGAGTGCTGAAAGGATAAAGATACTTTTGTATGAATGGGCGTAACGTTAGGTCATGTGTTAATAGTAATTATATTCTAATTAAATTATTAATAATAACGCTTGAGATTGCTCCACGTACGTAGACCTAGAGAGCTAGACATTGTGGACATTAATTAATTAGTATTAACATACTACGTCAATGAGGCCTCACTACTAGAACAGAAATTTGCGGATCGACATGAATTGTATGGGTGCACCACACAGAATTATTGTTCTGAATAATTCTCTCTTCTCTATTCTCTCTTCTTTCTTCCCTCTTTCTCCACTCTCTCTCTCTCTCTCCAACAACAGAAGAGAGAAGGTTTCCCCACGTCAGGTCCCACCTTCCTCAATCAAATTTGGCCTGTCTCCAACGACAATAATGATGGGATCAGAGCTTCTTTTTTCTTCACTCCCTCTCTGCTCTTCTTTATTTTTACTTTTCAGAAAAATCTCTCTCTCTCTCTCTGGTAAGGCCCTGTCTTTTCTTTCTCTCCGTCTCGCCTAGCCTCAGTTGCCGCCATCAGCAGTTGCAGAGCAAGCCAAACAACAACCATCCTTCAAGCAGCAGCACTAGAAGCAAAGCAAAACCATCAAAACTGCTTCCTTCTATTAGTTGATTTTTTGAAAGAAAAAAAAAAAGTGATTTTTTTGGGTGTTGGAGTTTTTTTACAGTTAAATGGTGACCGATTGAAGTAGATGATGAGCTCATTTGGTGGATTTGATCTTGTAGTTGGTGGTAGCCACAGCTTCTTCTTTTTTCCCATTTCATACTCTCTTTCATCTGCATCTCCTCTTTCAGACTTTCATCTTCACTTTCTCTTTCCACTTCTTTCCGAAAGTAAACTTTTTCTCACTTCTTTTTTTTTTGTTCATGTTGAGGATCGAGAACAAGATCAACACGCAAGTGACCTTTGCTAAGCGGAGGAAAGCTGTACGAGTTTTGCTGCAATTCAAGGTATTCACCAAAACAACAAAATCACTTTTGCATCCTCTAAACCACAAAAGGGAAAGCAAAACCATCAAAACTGCTTATTTCTATTTTTATTTTTCTATTTTCTAAACCATCAAAGTGATTTTTTTGGGTGTTGGACATGTATTTTTGTTGTGTATTGACAGATCTATATCTATTCCTTCAGATCTATTAGTTTTCACTTTAAATGTAGAAGTGAATGCAACCCTCATCTGCGCAGAATATGATTTTATCTACCAAAAATAAAATGGAGTACACAGAATATCTACCAGAAGATAAATACACAATATGAATATTTTTGTGATATTATTTTATTATATCGAAACAAAATTACAGAAATTTGAGACTCTTCGCCTCATTCTTCAAACGATCTTGCTCTTCTAAAATTTGCGTGGCATCTCTGTCTAAAGGAGTAGGCAATCTAAAAGAAGAATTAAGCAAGGATTTTAATTTCCTATTCTCTTGCTTTATTGCTTCTATCTTCATCTGAGACTCCTGAAGAAGTCGCTGAAGGATACAAATTTTCTCATTGAGTTTATCCAAATCATAAGGTTTGGATTGTAGTCGCTGAGAAAATGCATAAATAGCTGAAGAGTAATGGGTACCGAGATTTACAAGGTCATAAATAGCTTCAACATCTGACTTATTAGCCAGATCATTATTGTATTGTACTATAGAACCTACAGCAGAAGCAGAAACAACTGGTGAAAATAGTGTAGAATACCTCACGTATTGGTTACGAGAAGATTGCTGGGCCATTGTAGAGTAAGAATGCAAAGAGAGATTGCAGAATAAGAATGCAGACTGATTACAGAAAAGTAAAGAAGATGGGATGCGAGTGAAGATGAGCTGAATATCTCTTTTATAGAGAAAATTATGAAAGGAAGGACGAAGCATCTCTATTGCTTCACGGCGTCCCTCGTGAAGCGTCTCTCTACAAGAGACAAGAGATGTAGTAGAATAGTCTTGCGGCGCCTGACAACTCCACAAAAGCTATAAAAATAACGCGGTGCTTGTCCGATGTAAAAACGTGGCTACCGTTTTTGTTGAATATGGAGGTTGGCGAATTAATATTGATGACTTCTCCACTAACTATGTGATTTACAGCTGCATCGGAGGATCAATCAGTGCCTTCTTTTTTTCTTTCTGTCTTTGCAGGTCTCCGTAATCTCTTTCCTCGTCCACAGTTTTGCGACAGAACCACCTATGGAAACTGTGGTATAACCGGCTATTTGGTATTTGTTTATCTTATTTTTTGATTAAAAAAAAAAGAGAGATGGACTCATCACTGCTTTCATACGTCCAAGAGACCTATGAAAACGTCCATTGGGCGTTTTATTTCTACTAGTATATATATATATATATATATATATATATATGTGTGTGTGTGTGTGTGTCTTTGAATTGTTCAATGGTAGCTAGAAGTAGTGCTGAGAAATATATTAATTAATTTATACAAATATATTAATTTATGTAAATAATTGATTTTTGGAAACCAGTTGGAGTAGCTTTCTTATCATATAATTATAAATTTTGGTTCCAAGAATAAATAAATAAATAATCCAACATGCAACCAAAGAGATCATCGATTTACATGATCTCAACATCTCAATATCATTTAAATATAAATATTTTTTAATTTTTAATTTTTTCATCTAATCATTACTCAATTATTACAATTTTTTCAAACTTTTAAATAAAATTAAAAAAATAATTCATTTTTAAAATCTAAAAAAGAAATTATATTAAAAATATTATATTCTAATATTGTTTTGACTTTAAAATTTTTGTATTCAATTTTTTCTCTTTAATTTTTTAAATTTCATAAAAACCTACTTAAACTATTTTATTATTATGTATAAATTATCTTATTATTATTCATAAATTTTTCATCTAATTGGTATAATGAAACGAGAACTGAATCAGTTGTGAGTGGGATTAATACTTCTCCATGGACATGGTCTTAAGAAAAAATCTAGTTGCAAGTATAATTATGTACTAATATGTGCACTAATCAAATGTGATTGATCAAAAAGTTAATTTGATTAAAAATAATAATAATTTAAATTTTAAATATAAAAAAATTAATATTAATATAAAAATTAGTGTACAACTTTACGTAACAAAATTCTAATTTTAAATGTTTACTAGCTAGTCCTTAATTGACGGGAAAACCTCTGCATGACGGCCGCCCATTACATGATTACTGACAAATTAACCAAAGCAAAAGCCTGACCACTATCTTCTTTTCATAAATGCGTTTAAATATATATTTTTTAAGACAAGACCATGGAAATCAGGTGAACGTACGTCGTCTTTAATTTGACTAGAAGAAGCTTGGCGTAACATTTTCACCTTACCAGCTGGCATTCTTCATGGCAACTCGATCAGTACTACGTTAGGCAAGATTAGGTAGGAAGTCTATCAAAGCCAAAGAAGTCGACGTAATTGTCAAGTTCGATCGGCCCCCAACGTCCTCAATCAACTTTATAAGTCAACCTCAATCTGAAGTCTTCAAATATATATGGATATAAAACAGTGAGTTGCCGCTTACTAATTATGTAGCATATTTTCTAGACTATAAGAATATTATTAAATTTATCTCAAAGAACATGTTTCAACCAGATTATACATTATCTAAGTTTACATGATAATAGAAAAATATCAATACACTGTAATTAAAGATGTCATGTTTCTAAAATAATAAAATATCATGTCCCGCGATGGCATCAATATACCACAAAATTATTATATTAAAGATATCACATGATGTGGACTCAATAATAAATAGCTAGCGTGCTCATATTTAATTTCTAAAACTCATAAATCGGGTGAACATATGTATAAAGTATTTTCTAAAATATATATTTCCATATTGCACCAAAAGACAACTCATCTCCCTTTGAAGTTCATATTGCATGCACTAACTAATGAAAATAAAAAATTGCACTGAATACTCCCCCGTGTACACTCATTTTGAAGGATTAATTATGTTCACGTACGTTCTCAGCAATAGCCCAAGGTTGAAGTGAAGGTTACAAGGGCGAATACTGCATGGATTTAATATACCTTGAAAAACATCAGGGCCATAGTTTTCTAAATCAAAATTAATCCTTGATAGAGAAGAGCTGCATCTGAGCGAACCAGATGGATTACAGCGTCTAATCTTCAACAATCTACTACGGTCCAGGACATCTGATGATCTTCATCAAACAAACACACAAAAAAAATTAAAATTAAAAATTAAAAAAAAAAGGAAAAAGAAAGTTACATAATCTAAACTTCCCAAAGTAACTACGATATTAATCAACATTGTGCGACAGAAGCATCTCTACAACCTGCTTCATGGTCTATCCATCTATTTAAAAAAAAACAACAAAAAAAACAACAAAAAATAAAAAAACAAAAAACGAGGTCATGGACACATGAGTGCGCTCCTCCCAAATTTATTGATAATGAGTGAACTCAGCAGAGGTTGCAGTACCGCTGAAACTGTCTCAGAGAATGACCGTTGATGGCCTGCGGCGGAAGCAAGTCATCAAAGGCCGCCATGTAAGGCTTGGAGAAGCCATAGCAGCGTATCGGTAAAAACCCTAGCAGAGCAAGTTTCCTTATCGAGCAGAGCAAGTTTCCTTTTTATGATGGGTCTATCATCCTTGTCTTCGGCCACGCACTGTAAAGCCAGTTTAACTAGAAGTTCCATCGTAGCCATGTCATATTTTCCAGCCATGCTAGGTTCTACGATTTCTTCAATCATCGACTCCCTTGAAACCGCTTTTTTATTCATGATTTCCTCCCTCATTAACGTGACTAGCCTCCTATACTCTCTCGCTCCTCTGCTTTCAGAGTTATGCATGCCTGAGTGGCCCTTTCCAGTAACCATTCCAACACAACGACTTAATAGCTATAGACATCCACTTTAGAAGTGATGGGAAGATTGTAAACCCCATTCAGGAGCCATGTAACCTCTGGTTCCTCACATCTTAGAGAAGCTTGAATGATCAACCTCACTTCTATTTCGTAGTTTAGACAGGCCAAAATCTGCTATCTTTGGTTGATAATTTGAGTCCAGGAGTATCAACCTTAGTCTCAGAAATTCATCACAATCAATCTTACAACTCCAACCAAAATCGGCCCACCTGCCAAGTCCGTTCCAAACCAGGTCATATAGCACTTCAGTGTCACTATAGGTTCGACCATGCCTATCAATATGATCCTCCACGTTCATTCTCAGCCAACTATATCGCACCTTCTACTACCACTGATCCCACCTGGTATCCTGATTCCGCTGCCACTCATCACATAACCCATGATCTGTCTCAACTCAATCTCTCATTTGAACCATACTCAGGCAACGAACAGATTTGAGTGGGTAATGAAAATAGCTTGCCAATTGACAACATCGGTGAATCCTCTTTTTCTTCTAACTCTTCCTCTTTTTTTCTTCATAATTTACATCATGTTTCCTCCATTACAAAAAATCTTGTCTTTGTCTCAATGTTTTGTACTGACAATGCTTGCTTTTTTGAATTTCATCCCAATCATTTTTCTGTTAAGGATTCATCGACCGGGAAGCTCCTCATCAGCGGACCAGTGCGTGATGGACTCTATCAATTCCCTCCTCCATCCGTCCCTTCCACTCCATCAGTCTCCATTGGTGAACGAACAACTATCGGTCAGTGGCACAGACGCCTTGGTCACCCCTCCCTTGACTTAGTCTCCAGGATTCTACGCACCAACATCTTGCCATATTTCCCCACTGTTTCCCACTTCAATTGTCCAGAATGTCCTCTTGCAAAAGAACGACAACTGCCTTTTACTTCCAGCTCAACAATTAGTCTCAAGCCATTAGAATTACTTTAGGCCGATGTTTGGGGCTCAGCTCCTGTTTTGTCAAGAAATGGCTTCAAATATTACTTGTCTATTGTTGATCATTTTACTCGTTTCTCTTGGATATTTCCTCTTAAATTGAAATCAGAAGTTTCACAAAATTTTCTTCATTTTATTCAATTTGCTGAATGTTTCTTCAATACTAAAATAATTTCCTTGCAAACTGATGCTGGAGGGGAATTCCGTCCTCTTACAACTATTTGCAAAAATCTTGGCATTATACATCGTTTCTCGTGCCCACATACCCATCAACAAAATGGACTTATTGAACGAAAATATCGTCACATTGTTGAAACTGGGCTCACTCTTTTAGCCCATGCCTCTCTTCCACTCTCTTTTTGGGATGATGCTTTCACAACCGCCACTTACTTAATTAATTTACTTCCCACTCCTGTACTTAAAAATAAATCTCCCCACTTCATGATTCATCGCAAAATCCTTGATTATTCCTTTTTAAAAATTTTTGGGTGTCAATGTTGGCCTAATTTAAGAACCTACAATCGTCACAAATTAAATTTTCGTTCTACTCCCTGTCTCTTTCTTGGCTATAGTTATTCTCACAAAGGATATAAATGTCTTGATCTTTGTACAAACCGCTTGTATATTTCAAGGGACGTTATCTTCAATGAAGAATTTTTTCCATACAAAATAGCCAACACCATGTCTCCTTCAAGCACACCCACTGCATCTCTTCCTTTGTTCACTCCGTCCATTTTAGGCCCACCACCACCTTTTGAGTCCACTTCTTCACACCCCCCAAGTCCACTTAACTCTTGCTCTTCAACCGATTCATCTCTCAATCAACCCAACAACTCTGGCCCAACCTCCTCACGCTCAACCCAAGCCTTTCCTACTTCATCTTCCCCGATTATTTCTTCTTCTCCAACGGAAGCCTCTGCATCTCCAACGGAAGATTCCGCCCATACTCAGCCACCTCCCCCTTGATCTCCAATCATTACCTGTTCTAAAACATATTCATCTCGTCCTAAAGTCCTCACCGATGGGACCATCCATTACCCCACTCGAAATTGCTTCCTCACCCACCACTCTGTACCCGATGAACCCTCTAGCTTTGCCCTAGCCTCAAAATTCTCAGAATGGCAAGAAGCCATGTCCAGAGAATATAATGCTCTGGTTCAAACTCAGACTTGGACTCTAGTTCCTCCTACAAATGCTTCTAATCTTGTTGGTTGCAGGTGGGTCTTCAGGACAAAAGTACACTCGGATGGTTCAATCGATAGACGGAAAGCCAGGCTCGTTGTGAAAGGCTTCCATCAACAGCACGGTGTCGACTACACAGAAACCTTCAGCCCTGTAGTTAAGCCTACAACTATTCGGTTAGTTCTCTCCATCGCCATTGCTCAAAATTGGTCCTTGAGACAGATAGATATTCAAAATGCCTTCCTCCATGGGAGGCTTCATGAAACTGTTTTCATGCAACAGCCCCCTGGTTTTGTTGACCCCGAACACCCTGATTATGTGTGTCAGCTTCACAAGGCCATTTATGGCCTGAAACAGGCACCTCGTGCCTGGTTTTCTCAATTAAGTACATGGCTTCTCAGTTATGGTTTCTTGGCATCACAGGGAGATCCCTCCCTATTTATTTTCCAGCAATCTACTTTCAGCATTCTTTTATTGGTCTACGTAGATGACATAGTTATCACATCCTCCTTATCCACGGCTATTGATAAATTCCTTAGCCATCTCAGTCAAGTTTTTCCTGTTAAGGATTTGGGTCGCCTCTCATACTTTCTTGGTTTGGAACTTGATTATTTGTTAGATGGTATGTTACTCTCACAGTGAAAATACATATATGATATTCTTCGCAGAACCAACATGCTTGAGGCCAACTCTATATCATCTCCCATGTCTGCCTCCATTAAGCTTTCAAAATTTGACTCACCATCTTTTGACAATCCCACTTTGTTTAGGAGTGTTGTTGGTAGTTTGCACTACTTGTCATTGACTAGACCAGATATATCTTATGCTGTAAATAAAGTGTGTCAGTTTATGCATGATCCTAAACTATCACACTGGACTGCTATTAAACGAATTTTGAGGTATTTAAAATTCTCCATCAATCATGGACTGTTCTTTGCCAGAAACTCTGTCTTTGATCTTCATGCCTACTTCGACGCCGATTGGGCTTGCTGCCCCGATGACAGAAGGTCTACAGGGGGCTTCTGCATATATCTTGGGAAACATCTTATCTCTTGGAGCTCCAAGAAACAACATACAGTAGCAAGATCAAGCACCGAGGCTAAGTATAAATCCTTAGCCAACACTATTGCAGAACTGATTTGGGTCCAAACCTTGATCAAAGAACTTGGCATCACTCTCTTTCATTCACCAATTTTATGGTGTGATAACTTGGGAGCAACATACCTCACCTCTAATCTAGTCTATCACTCGCGCACTAAACACATGGACATCAACTTTCACTTTGTTCGTGACAGAGTAGCTGCCAAGACTCTTCAAGTTTGCTTCTGTAGCAGTAAAGATCAACTCGCTGATGTTTTCACAAAACCCCTTGTTGCTGACAGATTCTCTATGCTAAGATCAAGTCTCAATGTGGTTGACACCCCATTGGACTTGAGGGGGCGTATCAACCTTAGTCTCAGAAATTCATCACAGCATAAATACAACAGTACGTCAAATACCAGCTCAGGCATCACAGCAGAGCACTCGGCCACTATGAATATTTTCTCTTGTAATACGCCACAATAGTACAGCTTCTGTTGTAACAAACTTTAATTCCTTTTTCTTGTTATCTTCCTATTGGACCACCTGTATCTCATGTGTCTATATAAAGGCCAGCACATCAATGAAATAGTATGAGGAAAACTTTCCAGAATCATCATGTCTAGTCTTCTTTCTCTTCTAATAAGGAGTATGTTCTGAGGCTTCACATCGTAATGTAAAATTGGCACTCTTCATGCAAATAAGCTAGGCCTTTTGCTGTTTCCACTGCAAATTCAAACCTTTTTTCCCAATCAAGTGTGTTTGAACTAAGATTTTCGGCCAAGGATCCAAGCTCCACGTATGATAGTGGCAAACCAAAGCAAAAGCTTCACCATCTTATTTCGTAAGTTTTTCTTGGTTTGTGTAAACATTCTAACCTTTGTTCTTTATCAGGCGTCTTGCAGCCTTGCTATAAACAAGACCAGCTTTGGGTAGCCTTAGATACAAATCTCCTTCGAAACCGGGTGAACGTCGTCCGTTGGCTAGAAGAAACTTGGGGTAACAATTATAGATACCCACACCGTCCTCATCTGTGCTAAATTTAAATTGGAAACCTTTGCAATTACACCGTTCCAGGCATTCTTTTTGGCAGGTTTTTAAGGTTACATTTGGTAGGAAGTCTGAATCAGAACCATAGTACTCGACATGAGCAAGTTGGACAGAGCTAGACTCATCACTTCGATTGTAAGAAAGATTGAATTTTGGTATACACCCATAAGACTAATAATGTTGAAGATTCGAATAATTATAAATCAAATATGGAAGCTGCAATTGTGGATAGATGCATGCCATGTACAGCAGCCGAGAGTTTAGCAAGCAACGTAGCAAGCAATGTTCGAGCTGATTTCACTCAGTCAAAAACAGAGTCATGGGACAGCTCATGCAAAGATGCATACCATGTATAGCAGCCGAGAGTTTAGCAGACGTTAGAAACAGAGTCATGGGACAGCTCATGCAGCTAATTTTCTTCGTGTAATTTGATAATTGTTTCCTTATAAAGCAAATGTATTTATTTATTTCCTTTGTAATACACAAACAGCTGTATACATTCATTATAAATACAATTCACTCCCCCAAAAATCATGTGTGGTGAGATTTCTCAACATTAGTTATTCTCTCATACAGTCAGTCGGATCTTTGATCTTGAATCCCCGCAAGCAAGAGCAGCTTCGACCAGAAGCATGATTATAACTTCACAGACTATTGGGTCCACAGATTCCATGAATCCTGCATGGATCAGAGAATGCTTGCCATGTTACAACCCAATCCCAAGTCTCATTCATCTTTTGCAGGCTGTATAATCGTAGGTTGCCATCAGTATCAAGAGTCAGTCGTCTGTGCAATACCAGAGGAAAATCTGTTGCTCGGAATTCAAACTTGTCAGATGACCAGAAATAGCCCGATGCTTCTAGTACGACAACTCTACTATTGTTGTACCTAGACCTTTCGGCTTCTGCAGGGTCAATAAACAATGGATCAGGCCAGTAGAGACTGGATATTGTCGAAAGAGAGTTTGTAGTAGCTAGGAGAATAGTCACCTTGGTGTGACTTTGACACGAGGCTTGAAAACCAGGTTAGTGTTTGTCGAGGAAGAAGAGTATCTGTAGGTAAATCAAAGCTTTGCCAGATGACTCCATTATCATAGTTATCATGAAGAACGAGATTGCTTCTGTTTAGGAGTTGTAGCTGCAATTGGGAGGCCTGTGATGCGATCAAGGCTGCCGTTTTAGTGGTCCAAATGATGGTACCAATAGAGTTTCAGAGGATAAGCTTGCCATCTTTCAAAAGTGAGATTGCCAAACCTCCTTCATCATGGTCGTCTCGGTTTGCCATCCAAACAACGGTGGGAACTGAGGATATTGCTAACCATATGGAAAAGCAGAAAGCGTTTCCCCCGTGGGGAAAAACCCTGCAGAGAATTCACCAGTCGCTGAAACTAACTTGTCGCTTGGTTTCCAGATAGATAGAGAGGAGCCTTTGAGAATGTCAAGCACTTTAGATGAAGATAGAGGAGTTTGCAGGAGAAAAAGAAGAAGGAACATCGAGATATCCATGGGAAATGCAAAAGTTGATTTCCTCGAGATCTTTCTACTTGCTGAAATTTTCTTATACCGCATTTCGAATTCCCTCCACAAGAATTTGTGCTCTTAGTTATATGCAATTGGTTTATCTCATTTCAACATCTAAATATTATTTAAATACAAATACTTTTTATTTTTATTTTTTACTTTTTTATCTAATCAATACAAATCCTTGTAAAAAAAAAAAACCATTACTAATTATTACAATTTTTTCAAATTTATATATAAAATATAAAAAATAATTCAATTTTTTTTTAAATTTTAAAAAAATTAATATTAAAAAATTATATTCTAACAATATTTTAACTTTATTTTAAAATCTAAATACAGTACTAAATCTAAGTCAAGCCCGAGCTCTATAATAATTTTTGTTGAGGTTTGGAAGCCCATTCGAGACTTAAGGAGTAATTTAGAATAGTTTATGGCCCAAAATTTAGTTTGATGGTAAATAGATTTTTTTGGCATAAATTACATTAAACGGTTCAATATTTTGTAAACTCATTAAGATTTATTGGATAATTTTGGATAAGCCAGCGAGCTTTGATTTTTGGTTAACTAGGATTTTTATTTTTATTTTAATTAGGCCCGAGAGAAAAATAGTTGATTTTAAGGCCAGTTAGGATTTAGTGAATGATTATGGACTGCATAAATGTGTGAAAAGCCCATTTTATAGACAAAGTATGCCCTTTTTAATTAATACTGTCCTAAGAAGTTTTGCTAAAAGCCCAAGCCCATATACTCAACGTCTTGAAGCATGTAAGTTCCATGCATGAATCTACTTGCTCCTTCCTCCTCTAAACTACCTATATATAAATAAGGAAAATGATAGGGATCCCGATCCCCTTCATTTATTCCACTCCAAATTTTTATTATTTAGTTTTTATTTTTTATTTTTTTATTTTTTTTAATGTAGTAATTAAGAAAATATTATTTAATAATATTGTAATTTTTTTTAATTTTTTAAAAATATTTAAAAGTGTTAAAAAAATGATTTGAAAAAAATATTTAAAAGTTTTTTTTTATATAATCTTTTCAACACTTTTAAATATTTTAAAAAATGAATAAAATTTACAATATTATTAAACAAAATTTTCTTAATCACTATGTAAAAAAAATTACAAAAAAATAATAATAATAATAATAAAAAAATAAAAAGAAGAAGAAGAAGAAAGTTGAACTAGATGCTTGAACGGGATCCCTAGAATTACCCTATAAATAAACATGCACAATTTTGGACGGTCGATGTAGTCTCGTTTTTCCCAATCTAGGGTTGTCGCAATAAAACCAACATGATTGTCAGGTTTAATTTTTATGGTAATCTTTGTTAATATATATATATATATATATATATATATATATATATATATAGATAATTAAATAATTATCTTCCTATTAGTTTAAAATTTTAGAACAAATAATGATTTTACATAATATCATACTTGAGATCTTGAGTGTAAATTTTGATTTTACACTTTATCTCATTAATTAAATATTTCATATATTGGATCCAGTTATATATTAAGATGAAATTTGACCCACATGTGTAGAAGAGTGTTAAGATTTATATCTACATATAAATAACTTAAATATATATATAAATATATATATCTCTCTCTATTTAAAATTTTGGGAAGAGTGGTCTTTCACAATTTGTACATACTTTCTTCAATAAGGTTAATCCAATCATTATTCTATAGGCCGGGAGGATTTGGGCATGGACCACTTTGTTCCTTAGGATCAGCATCAATTTTATTCAAATATTAGCCCAAGCGATTTCCCAAATCAACAGCTTTAGCCTATCAAGAATCTTGCCAACCCATATATATTTAATACTTTCCAATATTCTTTGAATACAAGGGGCCGGGTTGTTGATTTGGAGACGGTCCTAGTACTGTTGATAAATGGAATAGGCTGACTTTATTGAGAAGGTAAATTTTGAGGATGTTGCTGCGATTTTCTTCATCAAAGGTTTACAAGCTTTGGTTTCATCCCAACAGATTGGAGACATTACGGTTTGCAAACTTTATTTTTTTCAAATAAAATTGAATTTGAGGAACGGTACTGTTCGTTTAGACTAAAAATGTTCTTGAAATGTAAACTAGCCACGGTACAATTTTGTTTGGTGAACATAGCATCCCATCCTCCACACCCAATAAGGAAGAGAATATAGATATATGTATAGAAGGCATTTTCAAACTATTAGAAACTTCTCGCCTGTACCTTAAGTGCTAAATTAATTGACATATGATTAATCTACGGACCCTCTAGTTACAAAAAGCTTACACTTAGCGGTTAGATCTTAATTGAGAAGAATTACCATTTTTGTTTTTCAATTTTAGGGTATATAAATCGTACGCACTCACTTTGAAAAAAATAAGTAAATCAAAGAAGCATATTTGAAATTGAGTAGTTCTATATAAAGTCTTAAAAAATGCAAATATTGTGCACTTATATAAAAAATGTGGAATGCACTATTAAATTTTATTTTAAATCTAAATTTATTATCTTTTTGAAAGAAGTTGACCAGCCTATAATTGCAAATATAATCTCATATTAACGTTGAGACCAAATTTCTTTATCAATCTATGCCACATCAATGACCAACTAACTCCGAACGTCAATGAGACTCACTAATTGTTTGGATACTAAACCCATCTCAGTCTATCTCAAATAAATTATTAATGTGATTTACTAATTTTTTAACTTTTTATAAACAGTTAAAACATATTTTAACTTATTAAGTACATTCAAGCACATCTCAATGAACCCATAAAACTCACTACTATTCACATATCAACTCAAATCATCTAAGATTATCTTAGCATTTAAACACAATCTAAAAGGACAAAGTGTGCTTTAATAGTTGTGTGATACCCCGTATTTTTATGTATTTTTATTGAAGGTATATTTTAATTTATTTAAAAACTGATTCTCTTGTTTTAAATTTATCGAATTTTAGTTGGATTTATTTTATTATTTTTAAGTTGTGAAATTTAATTTGATGTGTTTTCTTCATATTAATTATTGTTTTATGTTTAAATTGCTCTTTAATTTAAATCAGTTTATTTTTAGATTTTAAATTATTGTGTTGTTGGTTTTTATTATTTATTTTATTTAGCTAGTTAATGCGATTAAATTAATTTATTCATTTTACTGTTTTTAAGTTAATTTTGTTGGATCAGTTTTGTGACCCAAGTGGTAAGGATTGGACCTCATTTCTTTCCATTCATTTTTCTTTTTCCCTTTTTTTCTTTTTCTCATCTTTTTCTTTTCTCTTTTTCGTCTTTCTTTTTCTTTTCTTTCCCCCTGCTTCTCACTCGCACGAGCAGCTCCCTTTCGTTTCTCTCCTTGCATGTCCAGCCTCTAGCCCGCTACCGTCCAGAGACTCCACCTAGCCCACTAGCTCGTCCTCACTCCGGCGACCTCCCCAACCTCTCTCTCTCTCTCTCTCTCTCTCTCTCTCCTACTCGTTGGCCGTGCAAAACCCATTCGGATTATGGGTTGTTGCGCAGCCATGAGCCACCGATTATTTTAAATTATTTGTGATACTTGAAGTCTTAGATTCAGTAGAGTTTATAAAATTTAAGGTAATAGGTTCGACAAGTATTTGAAAGATTACCTAAATTAGAAGTTTTAGATCTTGCTGACTTTGATGAGCAATTTGATAATATATGGGGCTTTAGAATTTACAAGCTTTATAAAGCGATTGTTTTTAGATCTAAGTCCATAAGTCTTGAGAATTTCAAAAAATGATTTAGTATCCATTAATGTTTAGATTTTGAAAGCTTCGGGAGTCGATTGTTTTATTATTGGGTATAAGTTCATCGATCTTACAAATTCTAGAGGATGATTCTTATATAATAAAGGTTTTAGAATTACAGACTTGAAAGATTGATTTATAGTAAGATTTGAATTTTTAGTTTCGCAGGTTTTGTGTGCTATCTTGATCTACTCTAGAGATTGATTAGTTTATAACCATTAAAATGGAGTTGATCAGAGTGGAGTTATTGATATGGAAATTTTCAAGGAGAATATTCTTTTTAGGGATCGAGGGTATTGATTTAGTTCATGTATTTCTCTGAGGACTGAAGATTTGGATCGAATTTGGGAAAATAATTCGTATTAGTTTGAGATTATAGTGGTAGGTTTTAGGATTGATCCATATCAAGTTTAAGGATAATAGGTGGTGCGGATTTAGGAGATGATTCTTGTTGGCTTTGAGGGTATAAGTCTGGATGATAAAAATGGTAGGAATGGATCACTTGTACGTTGGAGGAGTATTGGTTTTAATAAGGATACACGAAATCAACGCGTAATAGTTGTGAGTGTATGGATTTTGAGAGTGCAAGTCTTTGTTCCATTTTTTTGACTTGGAAGAAGCGGTTTTGGTAGGAATTGAAATGGAGTGTGCAGTCGGTTGGAGTTTAGCTTTGAGTTTGAGTGTGAGATCTTGACTTTGAGTTTTTGGTGAGTCGATTGGAGTGTGCAGTCGAAGCGGATTACCCAATGGAATAATGGTAGGCAATGATTGTTGTGATTATTTTTAGGAATTAATTGTGACTTGAGGTCAACTAGGAATTTAAATTTGGAAGCTATACTGTTCCTTGGAGATTGAGTGTCCAGTTGGGAGAATTATGGACATTGTTATTTAACTTGAATAGAGTTTGTTGGGTCATCTTATGTGGTGTATGATAAGTCTTGGAAGTTGAAGTTTAGGTATCAACGGTGGATAGTTTAACCAGATTATGAGGTAATAAGGTATTATGATCCAGGAGTGCAGTGCAATAGTTTTTGGTGGATTGAAGATTTGAGCAGTATGACCTGCCTTGAGGTTTAATTGTAATGTGCGATTCAAGGAACTAGTTGTGTAGATACTAGCTTATGGGAGTAGATTGAGGTGGGTGAGTTACTAAGAGGGTTTCGATAATATTTTGGTGAAGTCAATTGTGGTTCGAAGTGAGTTTAGTCACTGCCAGGTTATATGATATTCAGAATTTAGGTGATAAGTATTTAAGTACACATTGTTAGGTAGAAGTTTATAGTCGCTCTTGTTGGTTGGTTGGAATGGATTTGAGCATTTTAGGTTATGTTCCTTATCTTAGATGTGGCAGCTGCATTTTGAGATGATAATACTTGTTTTCATTTTGGGATGTTGAGGTTGATTGGTATTGATTTCTATCAATGATCATCGATGTATTTTGTGGAATATTAATTTCAATCAAGGCAGCGAGAGCTAATTTAGGAGTATGAGTGATAATTCATAATTTTGGGAGACAGAGTATTTTCTACCAAAATGTGGTAAGGGTTTTCTTGTTAGTAGGTGTTAAGCTAGCTTATACTTGATGGTGTCAATTTATGTTGACATAGTCTTTTTGCATTTTGGCGAGTTAGTAGAGTGCGCAACGAAAGTGTGATTTTTGGAGATAATTAGGTGATCAACTTTTGTACTGATTTTGAGGAATTATTGATGACTCGAAATTTTGAGAAGATACTTGTAGTTGGAGATTTATCATTTGGTTGTGCGAATTTTGTTATGGATGGTTAACTTTGGAATTGGCTACTAGGTTAGCTAATTATAGTTTACAATGAAGGTTTGGATGTTATAGCATAGGAATCGATTGAGGTTAGAGCAGTTTATTGGGTAAAGATAACAATTATTGTAATTTACTAGGTGTTGTATTAAGGTTCTTGTGGAAATGGAGATTCGGATTACATAGCCTCCCTAGAAGTACTGGGCGTGATGTACTAGACGTGATGTGCCATTCGGACACTAGCGCGAGTATGATGGAATCGCCTATAGGAGTGGACGTGGGAGAGCATTACTCATGCTTGTTTGGGAGTTGTTGTTGGTATGTCCTTCTTAAGCATGTTCAGAGTTGTATCTTGTAACTGCCTTAGCAATGATGTTTGACTTTACAAATTTTGAGGACGGAATTTTATTTTAAGGGGGAAGAATGTGATACCCCGTATTTTAGTGTATTTTTATTGAATGTGTATTTTCATTTATTTAAAACTGTGTATTTATTTTATGATTTTTAAGTTGTGAAATTTAATTTGATGTGCTTTCTTAGTATTAATTATTGATTTGTGTCTAAATTGCTCTTTAATTTAAATCAGTTTATTTTTAGATTTTAACTTATTGTGTTGTTGGTTTTTATTATTTATTTTATTTTAGCTAGTTAATGCGTTTAAATTAATTTATTCATTTTACTGTTTTAAAGTTAATTTTGTTGGATCAGTTTTGTGACCTATGTGGTAAGGATTGGACCTCATTTCTTTCCCTTCTTTTTTCTTTTTCCCTTTTTTATATTTCTCCTCTTTTTCTTTTCTCTTTTTATTTCCTTTTCTTTTCTTTCCCCTTGCTCCTTTTGCGCACGAGCAGCTCCCTTTCATTTCTCTCCGTGCGCGTCCAACCTCCAGCCCGCCGCCGTGCGCTGCCATCCGACGACACCGGCCAACCCACTAGCTCCCCCTCACTCCGGCAACCTCCCCCACCCCAACCTCATTTCCCCACACTCTCTCTCTCTCCTTCCCGTTGGCCGTGTGAAACCCATTCGGGTTGTGGGTTGTTGTGCAACCATGCGCCACCCATTGCCGTCACCATTGCTTCCGTTCTCTTCTCCATCAGCCGACAATCTCACCCCTCTATTTTCAATCCTCCAAAAGCCGCCGTTAGCCTCCATGCACAGCTGCAAGCAGCGGCCCAAAATCCTCCTCGCGCCGCCAATCAAGCAACCATCGGCCACCAGTTCTTCACCACATCATCATCGGCCTCCTAGCAACCCAAACCACCCTTCCCCAAATCCGCCACTTTTGAAGCCCCACCATCTCCATCTTTGATTTGCCTCTTAGCCTTCAACCGCCGTTTGTGCTGCCACCCATGGCCAACCACCATCACCACCAATAGCTTCACTAACACCACAAAGCTCTACCCTAGCCTTCCTGAGTCTTCATTTGTCCCTATTCAAATTTGGATATTTTTTAGACCCACGGACACAGTGCATTTTGCATTGTGACGTTGCCTTTCCGCTGCCTTTTGGAGTTCATTCATCCTTCAAAAATTATTTTATAGCACTGTAAGTATTTTTTGAACAACTTTTGAGATTTAAATAAATTTTGCATTAACAATACTTGTGATTTGGTTGGTTGTGTTGGACTGAGTCAGAGGAGATTGGAGGACGGCGTTGTGTATGTGATTGATTGATGTTGGGATTTGTTGTTGTGGGATATTTTTGTATCTTGTCTTATGCATTGCATGGTGTGTGCATGCTCATGTTTGTAAAATGAAAATTGAGTTTTCGCGTAATTGCATGCATGTTCATGTGTTGGAAATGAAAACTGAGTTTTCATGTGCTAAATGGATTTATGGGTGCGTGCGTGTTATGACCCCAAGCTGAGATGATGTATTATCTGAGTGGAGCTCCTTTGGTCACTCGAGAGTGGAATATACTGAGTGACATCCCCTGGGTTGTTGCTGGGTGACAACGGAATCAGATGGGGTGGTAACACTCTTGTGCCGACTCCGTGGCCCCTCTGCTAGCGGGGGCTAGAGGATACTTGGCTACGAACAAACTAGACGCGACATTGTGATTGAGCTGAGATATTGCATATTTTAGATATTTAAAACCAATGTATTTTAAATGTTTCGTGACATTATTATTGGTTTTAGATGGAAAAATAGTTAATAAGCATAAATTCGAGTTGTAATTTTTAAATTGATTAATATTATGTTTATGCTTAATTTTATAACTATGGTTTAATTGGATAATATTTCCTCACATATATAATATATTTTTAATAATCTATTTCCTTTTTAATTTATTTCGAGTGTTATTTCTTTATTTGCAGCATAAATAAAATTCAAAGGAGATCCAATTTTGAGCCACGACGCATGCTATATGAGTTTTTCAAAGCAGTGGATTTGGGCAGCCGAAAATGTTGAAAGAATTGTCGGAATAAAAATCATGGAGCACGTCGAATGAAGAAAAAATCTGCTATTCTACGGAAATCGTTCCGTCGGCAATTGTTATTTTTTTCATCTTTTGGGGAAAATTCTTACCAAAAGTGGAGTTGACGTTCAACTTATTTCTTCGGCTGTTGAGTTTACGGCATGAAGTGTCTTTGACTTCTTGGCTGGATGGTTTTGAATGGAAGAGGGTGGTCTGAACGTATGCTGGATTCATTTACAGAAAGGGAAACGTGTAGAGACGGGGAAGGTATTTTTCTAGCTGGACGTTAAAGGGAGCTGGAGTGAGTCGGTCATTGGAAGTGTTGGAGTTGAGTAAGATGTCGGTGGGTGCATGATTAGAAGTGTTGTGCTGGAATTAAAAGAAAAGAGTTGTGAATGTTACAGGAGTTTTGAGTGGAGAGAAGAGAGACGTGCTGGAGTAATTTGATTGGCTGGAATTAGTTTGGGTTGCTGAAAGTGCAAGAGTTAGAAGAGTTGAATTTGTTGGAGTTGAGAGACGTGGGGGACTTGAGAAGAAAAGTTGGTGTATGTTTTGAATGATGCAGAAACTGACTTGGACAGCAGCAAATCACGGCACCTAAAACAGAAAACTAGCAGCAGAAAGCTCACTCACATGCATCACTCACACATGCATAAATCACGGATGGAAAGAAAACCAGCAGCAGAATTTCCACCGAAAGCATGCAGAAAAATGAAGCAGAAAATCAATAAACACGGCACTTCAATGCAGAAAATCACGGAAGTTGACAGCAACCATGGCATCTCACTCACACGTGCAGCAGCTCTCATCACACATGCATCAGAAAGTGGACAGCATATGCAGAACACTTAGCAACTCGGCACACTTGCAACAGAAAGTCAAAACAGGAAAAAGCAAAAGCAGCTTACACATGAAGCAACTCACGGCAGCAGCAACTTACATCAGCAGGAAAGACATGCTGGAGCCCACGGCACATGCAGTTCAGAAATGCAGTTCAGAAATGCAGAAAATTAAAACTCAGAACATGCAGAAATCCAAAGGCAACAAACCGAACACATGCAGGTCTCATTCGGGTAGCATACAAGCACTTCACGCCAATACACTTCAACAATTCATGCAAATTCAGGCCACCACAAATAATCAAAATACTCAGGCCATAAATGAGTTGCGTGGCACTATGAATAAGATGAGCACGACCTTGAGCACCCTAGAGAAAGGGAAATTTCCAGCGCAGCCTCAGCCTAATCCTCAAATATACAGGCAGCAACAACAGCAAGTGCATAATGTCTCAGGGGACGTTATTGAGATGGCAAAGGCAGTTATTACTTTGAGAAGTGGGAAGGAAGTTTCCCGACCAGAGATGCCTATAGACACACAGGTAGTTGCTCCTACACCTGAAGATGTAACGGAACCTGATGAAGTTGAGAAAGAACCAGAGGTAGTGAGACCAGAGCTGAAGAAGCCTGTGAGTGTAGATGCTGAAACTAGTAAGGGATACCAACCTGTGGTTCCTTATCCTCAAAGATTGGCAGCTGGCCAAAAGAACAAGTATCACACGGAGATTCAAGAGATTTTCAAGCAAGTGAAAATCAATATTCCACTTTTGGATGCCATACAACAAGTACCTTCATATGCAAAATTTTTGAAGGACTTGTGTACAGTGAAGAGGAAGCTGAATGTAAAGAAGAAAGCCTTCCTGACGGAGCAAGTTAGTGCATTGATATTGAGCGAGACTCCTCAGAAGTTTGGAGATCCCGGCTCTCCCAACATTTCCATTATGATCGGCGAATCACGCATTGGGAGAGCTTTACTTGATTTGGGGAGTAGTGTGAACCTGCTACCGTTTTCAGTGTATGAACAGTTGGGATTGGGTGAGCTAAAAAAGACCTCCATCATGCTACAGTTGGCTGACAGATCAGTTAAGGTACCAAGGGGTATTGTAGAGGACGTGTTGGTCCAGGTGGACAAATTCTACTACCCAGTGGATTTTGTAGTTCTTGATATGCAGCAACCAATCTCCACTATTTACCAAGCTCCTGTCATCCTTGGAAGACCATTTCTAGCTACATCAAATTTGCAGAGAAGTGGTGTTTTGAAGCTTACCTTTGGGAACATGACACTTGAGTTGAACGTTTTTAATGCTTGCAGGATGCCAGCACGTTTTGATGACACAAGTGATTTGAATGCTGTGGAGAGTTTGACACCAACAGAGTTTATTTGCTCAAATTCTCCCTTCTCTGATGATGATTATATTTTTCAGACATCTGAATATTTACTTAATGAAAAAATTGATCATATCAATGAAGATGATTTTGAATTTTTTGATTGTTTTGCAGATTCTTCTTTACCACTTCAAGAGTTCAACATCAACATTAAGGACAAGAAAGAGTTGAAAACGTGGTAGCTGACCACCTCTCTAGATTGTCATCATCTCCTTCTTAAATGTCAACCTTCCTCTTGATGATAGTTTCCCGGATGACAGCTGTTTGTGGTTAATAGAGCTCCCTGGGAAGTATTTTGAGTTGCTTCTCCTTCTTTACAGTTTTCTTTACTTGCATTTTCTTTTATTTGTTCTTTTGCATTTGATTTTATAACTCTTGTTGATTGTTTGTTTTGCTTGCTTAGTTCTGTGCACTTTGTTTCTTTCGTTCGATTCATTGAGGACTATGTCTCTCACTAGTTGGGGGGTGGCATTGTGCACAGTCTATTTAAAAAAAAAAAAAAAAATTGATGCCCACTGATACATTTATGATTGAGCATCTTGGTGGAGTAGTTGAGCGGTATCATTTCTGAAGATTTATTTTCAAGCTTAAACATAGAGCATGATTTTTGATGCATCATATTTTGTTGATATGTGGCTTGAAACACCGGGATGTTATAGTTATTGAGATGAAACTTGATAAGATTTCTGTAGAACGAAAGGCAAAGTTTGAAGGACATTTTGCACATGCTTACGCTTGTAGTGTTCCTTATTTACCATTCATTGATTTAACACTGGAGAAGTAAACTGCAGGACTACCGAGCCATGCCAAAAAGAAAAGAAAAGAAAAAAAGAAAAAAAAAAAAGAAGAAATAAAGGCGGCTTAGTGAACTTTCCTAAGTAAAAAGGGCTAGAAACAGTTACCCAAGACTTTGGGGGTTGAGTGTCCAACCTTTAAAAACAGAGCTGGCGTGAAAACTGCTAGTCCCTTGGGCTCTGAGGTAGTTAGAATCAACAATGATTAATCTTAAGGTTGAAAAATCCTATGACAAATCATGGCTAGTAATGAGGAACACACAACCAGTTTAGCTCCACACACACATTTGAGTCCTGAGATATTTGCCTTAATTCTATGTGAAAGATTGTTGAAGATAGTCTTGGTGGGTATAACCCTTGGGGGTTGAGTAGTAACGTGTCACTTTTGTGAGAATTCATAATTGAGTTTGATTGTTTTTGTTTGAATTTCGATCTTTATGCAATATTCATCTCAATTAATTTTCACTATTTTGCTCAAGGATTAGCAAAAAGCTAGTTAGGGGGTGTGATTGAGCGAGATATTGCATATTTTAGATATTTAAAACCAATGTATTTTAAATGTTTCGTGACATTATTATTGGTTTTAGATGGAAAAATAGTTAATAAGCATAAATTCGAGTTGTAATTTTTAAATTGATTAATATATGTTTATGCTTAATTTTATAACTATGGTTTAATTGGACAATATTTCCTNATTCGGGCAGCATACAAGCACTTCACACGCTGGCACACATGAGGAAAAATAAAGCAAACCACATGCAGAAAAACAGATGCAGAAAACAAGCAAATCACGGCTGGAATTCATGCACCGAACACATGCATCAATCACGGGTAGAATGGCACCTCAATGCAGAAATCACAGACAGCAAAACTCACGGACAGAAAATGAGAGGGATGCTAACACATGCAGACCCTATAAAACTAAGGGGCTGGAAGTTTAAATGGAGGACACACAGAATTTACTCTGCACTAGACGTTGCAGCAGCACTTGTTTTGTTGGTTTCTTTTTATTTTTGTTTTCATTTCAGACTTGAAAAAAGAGCAGCACTTGTTTTATTTTTCTGCATTCAGTTTGTTTTGCTGTTGTTTTCCATACCTAAACTAAGTGGTTTGAATTCATTTTCCCTTTCAGTTGCTGGTTTAGACGCAAGATATACTTGTTTTCATTTTTCTGCTTTATGTTTTATTTTGTTCGGCGTATTTTTCTGCAGTTTACGTAGAGCTAGTTTTTTTTCTGTTTTCATTTCAGACTTGAGTTTACGTAGAGCTAGTTTTTTTTTTCTGTTTTCATTTCATACTTGAGTTTACGTGGAGCAATTTTTATTTTCTGTTTTCTTCCAGACAGTTTTTTTTTTTTTGGGTAGCTCTTTGTTTTAACATGTCATTTTCTTAGAGCTTATTTTTCCGTTTAGCTGGAGGCAGCACAGTAGATCTTTAGTCTTATTTCTTTCCTTTTCGTTTTAGACGATAGCAGCAGCAGTAGATTAGTCCTTAGTTTTATTTTTTTTTCTTGTCCGTTTGGTAGCAGACGCAGGCAGCAGCTTCAGCTTTTATTTTTATTTTCATTCTAGTTTTCTTTGGTTTCAGACCTTGTTGAATACGGCGAGTTATTTTTTTTACGTTGTTGTTCTTATTTGGTTCATGTTTCATTTTTACGTTAGAGACAATTTTTCTTCATTCTTACTGTTCTTCTTCTCTGTTTACATTTCCTTTTCCGTTCAGCATTTTAATTGCTTTTCAGTTCAGTGTTTCTTTTCTTTCGGATACTTTTCTCTTTTATTTTCTTTGGAGTAGAGCATCTTTATTTATTTGTTATCTCTTCTTTCACTTTTATGTTCTTGTGCTATTTTCGTGTATTTTATTTTTGTTATAGACAATGTTTATTTAATTTTCATAACTTTATGTTGAACCTTGAATTTGGGGCTTTTCAATATTCAGTGCATGTTTGTCAATTACTTTCTAATCTAGTTTAAATTCTTAATTTAGTTTTATTAATTTCTGAATTTAATCTATTAGTCATTTACATTCCAATCCGACAATCAAAAATCTAAAAACATGAATCTAGTCCATGACTAGTAACCTCTCCATCCATTACACATACCATCCGCTTGTTTTCTCTTTGTGAAGTTTTTCACACTTTTTCAACAAGTTTAATTTGAGTAACTTTCCCTGAGGAGACGATCTCACATATATAATATATTTTTAATAATCTATTTTCTTTTTATTTATTTCGAGTGTTATTTCTTTATTTGCAGCATAAATAAAATTCAAATGAGATCCAATTTTGAGCCACGACGCATGCTATATGAGTTTTTCAAAGCAGTGGATTTGGGCAGCCGAAAATGTTGAAAGAATTGTGGAATAAAAATCATGGAGCACGTCGAATGAAGAAAAAAGCTGCTATTCTACGGAAATCGTTCCGTCGGCAATTGTTATTTTTTTCATCTTTTGGGGTAAATTCTTACCAAAAGTGGAGTTGACGTTCAGCTTATTTCTTCGGCTGTTGAGTTTACGGAATGAAGTGTCTTTGACTTCTTGGCTGGATGGTTTTGAATGGAAGAGGGTGGTCTTGACGTATGCTGGCTTCATTTACAGAAAGGGAAACGTGTAGAGACGGGGAAGGTATTTTTCTAGCTGGACGTTAAAGGGAGCTGGAGTGAGTCGGTCATTGGAAGTGTTGGAGTTGAGTAAGATGTCGGTGGGTGCATGATTAGAAGTGTTGTGCTGGAATTAAAAGAAAAGAGTTGTGAATGTTACAGGAGTTTTGAGTGGAGAGAAGAGAGACGTGCTGGAGTAATTTGATTGGCTGGAATTAGTTTGGGTTGCTGAAAGTGCAAGAGTTAGAAGAGTTGAATTTGTTGGAGTTGAGAGACGTGGGGGACTTGAGAAGAAAAGTTGGTGTATGTTTTGAATGATGCAGAAACTGACTTGGACAGCAGCAAATCACGGCACCTAAAACAGAAAACTAGCAGCAGAAAGCTCACTCACACATGCATAAATCACGGATGGAAAGAAAACCAGCAGCAGAATTTCCACCGAAAGTATGCAGAAAAATGAAGCAGAAAATCAATAAACACGGCACTTCAATGCAGAAAATCACGGAAGTTGACAGCAACCATGGCATCTCACTCACACGTGCAGCAGCTCTCATCACACATGCATCAGAAAGTGGACAGCATATGCAGAACACTTAGCAACTCGGCACACTTGCAACAGAAAGTCAAAACAGGAAAAAGCAAAAGCAGCTTACACATGAAGCAACTCACGGCAGCAGCAACTTACATCAGCAGGAAAGACATGCTGGAGCCCACGGCACATGCAGTTCAGAAATGCAGTTCAGAAATGCAGAAAATTAAAACTCAGCACATGCAGAAATCAAAAGGCAACAAACCGAACACATGCAGGTCTCATTCGGGTAGCATACAAGCACTTCACACGCCGGCACACATGAGGAAAAATAAAGCAAACCACATGCAGAAAAACAGATGCAGAAAACAAGCAAATCACGGCTGGAATTCATGCACCGAACACATGCATCAATCACGGGTAGAATGGCACCTCAATGCAGAAATCACAGACAGCAAAACTCATGGACAGAAAATGAGAGGGATGCTAACACATGCAGACCCTATAAAACTAAGGGGCTGGAAGTTTAAATGAAGGACACACAGAATTTACTCTGCACTAGACGTTGCAGCAGCACTTGTTTTGTTGGTTTCTTTTTATTTTTGTTTTCATTTCAGACTTGAAAAAAGAGCAGCACTTGTTTTATTTTTCTGCATTCAGTTTGTTTTGCTGTTGTTTTCCATACCTAAACTAAGTGGTTTGAATTCATTTTCCCTTTCAGTTGCTGGTTTAGACGCAAGATATACTTGTTTTCATTTTTCTGCTTTATGTTTTATTTTGTTCGGCGTATTTTTCTGCAGTTTACGTAGAGCTAGTTTTTTTTTCTGTTTTCATTTCAGACTTGAGTTTACGTAGAGCTAGTTTTTTTTTTTCTGTTTTCATTTCAACTTGAGTTTACGTGGAGCAATTTTTATTTTCTGTTTTCATTCCAGCAGTTTTTTTTTTTTTGGGTAGCTCTTTGTTTTAACATGTCATTTTCTTAGAGCTTATTTTTCCGTTTAGCTGGAGGCAGCACAGTAGATCTTTAGTCTTATTTCTTTCCTTTTCGTTTTAGACGATAGCAGCAGCAGTAGATTAGTCCTTAGTTTTATTTTTTTTTCTTGTCCGTTTGGTAGCAGACGCAGGCAGCAGCTTCAGCTTTTATTTTTATTTTCATTCTAGTTTTCTTTGGTTTCAGACCTTGTTGAATACGGCGAGTTATTTTTTTTACGTTGTTGTTCTTATTTGGTTCATGTTTCATTTTTACGTTAGAGACAATTTTTCTTCATTCTTACTGTTCTTCTTCTCTGTTTACATTTCCTTTTTCCGTTCAGCATTTTAATTGCTTTTCAGTTCAGTGTTTCTTTTCTTTCGGATACTTTTCTCTTTTATTTTCTTTGGAGTAGAGCATCTTTATTTATTTGTTATCTCTTCTTTCACTTTTATGTTCTTGTGCTATTTTCGTGTATTTTATTTTTGTTATAGACAATTTTATTTAATTTTCATAACTTTATGTTGAACCTTGAATTTGGGGCTTTTCAATATTCAGTGCATGTNCTACCGAGTGGATTTTGTAGTTCTTGATATGCAGCAACCAATCTCCACTATTTACCAAGCTCCTGTCATCCTTGGAAGACCATTCTAGCTACATCAAATGCTTTGATCAATTGCAGAAGTGGTGTTTTGAAGCTTACCTTTGGGAACATGACACTTGAGTTGAACGTTTTTAATGCTTGCAGGATGCCAGCACGTTTTGATGACACAAGTGATTTGAATGCTGTGGAGAGTTTGACACCAACAGAGTTTATTTGCTCAAATTCTCCCTTCTCTGATGATGATTATATTTTTCAGACATCTGAATATTTACTTAATGAAAAAATTGATCATATCAATGAAGATGATTTTGAATTTTTTGATTGTTTTGCAGATTCTTCTTTACCACTTCAAGAGTTCAACATCAACATTAAGGACAAGAAAGGAGTTGAAAACGTGGTAGCTGACCACCTCTCTAGATTGTCATCATCTCCTTCTTCAAATGTCAACCTTCCTCTTGATGATAGTTTCCCGGATGACCAGCTGTTTGTGGTTAATAGAGCTCCCTGGGAAGTATTTTGAGTTGCTTCTCCTTCTTTACAGTTTTCTTTACTTGCATTTTCTTTTATTTGTTCTTTTGCATTTGATTTTATAACTCTTGTTGATTGTTTGTTTTGCTTGCTTAGTTCTGTGCACTTTGTTTCTTTCGTTCGATTCATTGAGGACTATGTCTCTCACTAGTTGGGGGGTGGCATTGTGCACAGTCATTTAAAAAAAAAAAAAAAAAACTTGATGCCCACTGATACATTTATGATTGAGCATCTTGGTGGAGTAGTTGAGCGGTATCATTTCTGAAGATTTATTTTCAAGCTTAAACATAGAGCATGATTTTTGATGCATCATATTTTGTTGATATGTGGCTTGAAACACCGGGATGTTATAGTTATTGAGATGAAACTTGATAAGATTTCTGTAGAACGAAAGGCAAAGTTTGAAGGACATTTTGCACATGCTTACGCTTGTAGTGTTCCTTATTTACCATTCATTGATTTAACACTGGAGAAGTAAACTGCAGGACTACCGAGCCATGCCAAAAAGAAAAGAAAAGAAAAAAGAAAAAAAAAAAAGAAGAAATAAAGGCGGCTTAGTGAACTTTCCTAAGTAAAAAGGGCTAGAAACAGTTACCCAAGACTTTGGGGGTTGAGTGTCCAACCTTTAAAAACAGAGCTGGCGTGAAAACTGCTAGTCCCTTGGGCTCTGAGGTAGTTAGAATCAACAATGATTAATCTTAAGGTTGAAAAATCCTATGACAAATCATGGCTAGTAATGAGGAACACACAACCAGTTTAGCTCCACACACACATTTGAGTCCTGAGATATTTGCCTTAATTCTATGTGAAAGATTGTTGAAGATAGTCTTGGTGGGTATAACCCTTGGGGGTTGAGTAGTAACGTGTCACTTTTGTGAGAATTCATAATTGAGTTTGATTGTTTTTGTTTGAATTTCGATCTTTATGCAATATTCATCTCAATTAATTTTCACTATTTTGCTCAAGGATTAGCAAAAAGCTAGTTAGGGGGTGTGATTGAGCTGAGATATTGCATATTTTAGATATTTAAAACCAATGTATTTTAAATGTTTCGTGACATTATTATTGGTTTTAGATGGAAAAATAGTTAATAAGCATAAATTCGAGTTGTAATTTTTAAATTGATTAATATATGTTTATGCTTAATTTTATAACTATGGTTTAATTGGAAATATTTCCTCACATATATAATATATTTTTAATAATCTATTTTCTTTTTAATTTATTTCGAGTGTTATTTCTTTATTTGCAGCATAAATAAAATTCAAAGAGATCCAATTTTGAGCCACGACGCATGCTATATGAGTTTTTCAAAGCAGTGGATTTGGGCAGCCGAAAATGTTGAAAGAATTGTCGGAATAAAAATCATGGAGCACGTCGAATGAAGAAAAAAGCTGCTATTCTACGGAAATCGTTCCGTCGGCAATTGTTATTTTTTTCATCTTTTGGGGTAAATTCTTACCAAAAGTGGAGTTGACGTTCAGCTTATTTCTTCGGCTGTTGAGTTTACGGAATGAAGTGTCTTTGACTTCTTGGCTGGATGGTTTTGAATGGAAGAGGGTGGTCTGGACGTATGCTGGCTTCATTTACAGAAAGGGAAACGTGTAGAGACGGGGAAGGTATTTTTCTAGCTGGACGTTAAAGGGAGCTGGAGTGAGTCGGTCATTGGAAGTGTTGGAGTTGAGTAAGATGTCGGTGGGTGCATGATTAGAAGTGTTGTGCTGGAATTAAAAGAAAAGAGTTGTGAATGTTACAGGAGTTTTGAGTGGAGAGAAGAGAGACGTGCTGGAGTAATTTGATTGGCTGGAATTAGTTTGGGTTGCTGAAAGTGCAAGAGTTAGAAGAGTTGAATTTGTTGGAGTTGAGAGACGTGGGGGACTTGAGAAGAAAAGTTGGTGTATGTTTTGAATGATGCAGAAACTGACTTGGACAGCAGCAAATCACGGCACCTAAAACAGAAAACTAGCAGCAGAAAGCTCACTCACACATGCATAAATCACGGATGGAAAGAAAACCAGCAGCAGAATTTCCACCGAAAGCATGCAGAAAAATGAAGCAGAAAATCAATAAACACGGCACTTCAATGCAGAAAATCACGGAAGTTGACAGCAACCATGGCATCTCACTCACACGTGCAGCAGCTCTCATCAAACATGCATCAGAAAGTGGACAGCATATGCAGAACACTTAGCAACTCGGCACACTTGCACAGAAAGTCAAAACAGGAAAAAGCAAAAACAGCTTACACATTAAGCAACTCACGGCAGCAGCAACTTACATCAGCAGGAAAGACATGCTGGAGCCCACGGCACATGCAGTTCAGAAATGCAGTTCAGAAATGCAGAAAATTAAAACTCAGCACATGCAAAATCAAAAGGCAACAAACCGAACAAATGCAGGTCTCATTCGGGCAGCATACAAGCACTTCACACGCTGGCACACATGAGGAAAAATAAAGCAAACCACATGCAGAAAAACAGATGCAGAAAACAAGCAAATCACGGCTGGAATTCATGCACCGAACACATGCATCAATCATGGGTAGAATGGCACCTCAATGTAGAAATCACAGACAGCAAAACTCACGGATAGAAAATGAGAGGGATGCTAACACATGCAGACCCTATAAAACTAAGGGGCTGGAAGTTTAAATGAAGGACACACAGAATTTACTCTGCACTAGACGTTGCAGCAACACTTGTTTTGTTGGTTTCTTTTTATTTTTGTTTTCATTTCAGACTTGAAAAAAGAGCAGCACTTGTTTTATTTTTCTACATTCAGTTTGTTTTGCTATTGTTTTCCATACCTAAACTAAGTGGTTTGAATTCATTTTCCCTTTCAGTTGCTGGTTTAGACGCAAGATATACTTGTTTTCATTTTTCTGCTTTATGTTTTATTTTGTTCGGCGTATTTTTCTGCAGTTTACGTAGAGCTAGTTTTTTTTCTGTTTTCATTTCAGACTTGAGTTTACGTAGAGCTAGTTTTTTTTTTCTGTTTTCATTTCATACTTGAGTTTACGTGGAGCAATTTTTATTTTCTGTTTTCGTTCCAGACAGTTTTTTTTTTTTTTTTTTTTGGGTAGCTCTTTGTTTGAACATGTCATTTTCTTAGAGCTTATTTTTACGTTTAGCTGGAGGCAGCACAGTAGATCTTTAGTCTTATTTCTTTCCTTTTCGTTTTAGACGATAGCAGCAGCAGTAGATTAGTCCTTAGTTTTATTTTTTTTTCTTGTCCGTTTGGTAGCAGACGCAGGCAGTAGCTTTAGCTTTTATTTTTATTTTCATTCTAGTTTTCTTTGGTTTCAGACCTTGTTGAATACGGCGAGTTATTTTTTTTACGTTGTTGTTCTTATTTGGTTCATGTTTCATTTTTACGTTAGAGACAATTTTTCTTCATTCTTACTGTTCTTCTTCTCTGTTTACATTTCCTTTTTCCGTTCAACATTTTAATTGCTTTTTAGTTCGGTGTTTCTTTTCTTTCGGATACTTTTCTCTTTTATTTTCTTTGGAGTAAAGCATCTTTATTTATTTGTTATCTCTTCTTTCACTTTATGTTCTTGTGCTATTTTCGTGTATTTTATTTTTTTTATAGACAATATTTATTTAATTTTCATAACTTTATGTTGAACCTTGAATTTGGGGCTTTTCAATATTCAGTGCATGTTTGTCAATTACTTTCTAATCTAGTTTAAATTCTTAATTTAGTTTTATTAATTTCTGAATTTAATCTATTAGTCATTTACATTCTAATCCGACAATCAAAAATCTAAAAACATGAATCTAGTCCATAACTAGTAACCTCTCCATCCATTACACATACCATCCGCTTGTTTTCTCTTTGTGAAGTTTTTCACACTTTTTCAACAAGTTTAATTTGAGTAACTTTCCCTGAGGAGACGATCTAGGAATTTATTCCTAATTATTACACGACATCCTCCTGCATTAGTGCTACTCATTTTTGAGTGAGTCACATTGGGCATCGCTTGTTACTAAGTCACACGCATGGTCGTTACCCATGGTGTGGCGAAGATGGCGAAGGGAGCCAGAGTGTCCGGATGATCCCTAGGGGAGATCATGGTGCATACGGTAGAAAATTGCGAGATTTTCTAAAGGATATGTGGACCATTTTCTGAGAAAATTATGGATTTTATATTGGGCCATTTTCTGAAAAAATTGCAGATATTTTAATGGATATGTTTTTTTTTTGCCAAATGAGATTTTGGCATGCGTGTAAAATGTTCGTTTTGGAAAAGGATGATTTTTGGGTCTCATACATATGGCATCATGTTCATGCATATTGTTGTTCATTGAATGTATTTTTATCTTGTGGGCTGTTTGGTCTATTATTTGCATGCGGTATCGTTTCTTGATGCCGTAGATTTTATTGCATATGAGGATGCAGAACCTGAGGATGCGGCTCCGCCGGAGAAGTGATCAGGGATCACTTTCTCGGAGGATGGGATTTTTGTATTGCTTTCGTTATTATATTTTGGTTTGTTTATATTTTCATTGGATATCTGTATAACTTTTAAAGGCTTTTTATTTTGAAATTTGTATTTTAAAAATTCTAGTACTTATTTAACTTACTTTATTTATCTGCTGCGTTGTTTTTATTGCATGTACAAACACTTGACACTTATCGATGGGATGCGTGATCCGTATTGTTATCATCCAAACGCCTCAATCTCCATGTATCAGTATGTGGGAGTTGGGGGCGTCACAAGTTGTATTTCACATCAATCTGCACAAAAAATTTTCAAATTACTTACCTTATTGGGGTCTTGATATTGTCTAATAACAAAAAATAATCTATATTATTCTTCTTCCCCCAAAGCATTAAAAAATTAATTTCACACATTTTTTGTTCCAATAGTTTTTTAATTCGAATTTTACATAAATGTTAAATATTATCAAATTTCCTAAGTTTAATCTTTTTCAAATTTATTTAATTCAAAATTTTCTAACTAAATTGGAAAATTCATCAACAATATTTTCGAATTTATTGATAATTGGGAAATTATTGATAATAGAAAAAGAGAGACGTTGGACCAGGAAGAGTGTAAAACTCATTTTTACACAATCCAATACAAAACTACCACATCATAGGTCTATGAAAAAAATTTACATGCCTACCTCGCACAATCTTACCTCCCGTCCCATCCCCCCCCCCCCCCCCGCCTCGGTATACTTTATAATTTTTTCCACCCTCTCGCTCTTACTTTCTCCCCCCTCTCTCTATCAAGCCTAAGTCTGTCTTTGCTCAAGCAGATCGACATGTATGCAAAGTGAAGTGGATCCCACAACAAATCAATTCATCAAGTCTGTAATTCTAAATCTTAAACTATATTAGAATCACTTTCCAAAATTTGTAAGATCGATGAACTTATATCCTATAATAACACAATCAACTCCTAAAATTTTCAAAATCTAAAACATTAAATGATAACAAATCATTTCCTAAAGTCTGTAAAACCTTAAACCTTTGGTGAAACTCTCATAAATCTATCCTTGAATTCCATAGCTCCCACTGTAGGCGAGAATTGCAGGTGGGACTACCACAATCCCTACTTATCACCATCCATACCACGTGCACCGAGGAGGGAATCACCGGCGGGACTCTATCAGAGCACTATAGGTGGGAATCATAGGCGAGACTCTACCATCATTTTTGCTAACCACCAATGCTACCGCGTGCACCATAAGCGGAAATCACAAACAGGACTACCACCATCCCTACAGCGTGCACCGTAGGTGGGAATCACATGCGAGACTCTACCACCATTCTCACAGATCCTTTTTCCTTTCTCTCTCAATCCTTTTAATTCATTCATTAGAAACAAACCATATATCCTTTCTCACAAGAAAACCACATTTTGATTTCCAACATATGAACATGCATGAACACAAAGATTAATGTCAAGACATCGAACACCATATATACAATATACAAACATGACATAAAATCACCAAACATAAACCAATTCAATAACAAATCTTCTCCTCCAATCCATCCGACCTCCATACTCATTGGACTTCAAGTCTGGCACAACCAACCAACCAAGTTGCAGAAATATGTTAGACCAAAAATATATTTAAATCTCAAACAGATTATTTGAAAAATTACTTACAACGATGAAAGGAAACTCTGGAATATCAAGGGGAGTGTTTTACAAGGAGTCGCTGTGGGTCTCAAAACTAGAAATTTTAAAGGGGGAGCTCGGCTGGCTATGGAGGGGCATGAAGGAGCTAAGGAAGGTGCTGGGAGGTAGGTGGCGGTGGTTTGGAGCAGTGGGTGGCAGGGCATGGTGGAGATAGGCCAAGAAGAGTGGTGAGAGGCTGTGGAAGAGTGAGAGAAGGTGGAGGCTTAGCTTGGGAAGGCTAAGGAAGATTCACTGGGGAGAGGGGAAGCTGACGCTAGTAGTGCGGTGGCCAGACAATGGCGAATGGCGGCCAAAAGTGGAGAACACCGTGGGGGTTATTGGGCTTTGGTAGAGCAAACCATGATAAGTTAGTGACTGAGCTTGATGAAGGATGTTAGTCGGTGAAAGAGGAAGCTATGGTGGTGGTGGTGGCACCGTTGGGCAGCGCACGGTGGCACAGTAAATTTATAGCCCACTTGAGCTCTACATGGCTAAGAGAGAGAAGGAGGAGGTGTGGAGGTGGTGGCTGGGGTGGGTGAGCTCGCTAGAAGGTGGTGGAGGCGATGGGCTGGGTGGTGGCGCATAGCGGTGCTAAGGGTAGTGAGACAGAGACGCACGAGAGGGTAAGGGAGAGGGGTCGCACGGGAGAGCAGGGGAGAAAGGGAAAAAAGAAGAAAAAAAAAAGAAGGAAGAAAAGGAGAAAAAGGAAATGGAAAGTGATGGGCTCCAAGGTGGACCGAGTCTTAAAAATCTTTTACAAGTTTCAGATGGGGTAATCACAAGATCGAGAGCTAAGAAAGTCAAGAAAACTATGCAAGGATGGGTGTAATTCACTAGGGATGAAGCTAACAAGACTTTAACATTCAAGATTTGAAAGAAGGAGAATTAGTCTTGATCCATTTGATGCAAGCTATTGAAGAGTGCAACATGACTTAGGATTTAAAGATTTATTATTTGGGCCTATTATTATGTTTATGTAAATGAAGGCCTTGGACTTATTTATTTCATTAAAATGATTTATTTTATTAGTTGTAGAAATTAGTTTAGAATAATTGGGTTGAGTATACTTGGCTCACATATGTTTTATTTTGTTGAACTAGGGTTTCAAGAGGATTACTGTACCCAAGTGAATGTAGCGGTATTGTAGCCGTGCACTATTCACTCAGGGATATTTTTGGAAGATGGAGATTTATTTTGGTTAGGTTTTTAATTAGGTTTTGGTTTAAATACTCTTTGTAGCGTCATTTTAACAAGTTTATGAAACTTTATGAAATTTGGTAATTATTTCATTGTGAGTTGAGTTTTATCTTATCTTTTTCATCATTGAACTTTTGAACTTATTAAAGGTAAATCACAACCTTTGTGTCATTCCTCCTTTGTAATCTGGGTTCTTGAGACATGTTCTTCAACGGGTCTAAATTTTAATATAATCTTGGTTCTTGAAATGAGTTCCTCAACGAGTCTAGATTTTTTGATCCATTGACTTGATTTTGGCTTTCTTATGTGAGTTTTCAAATTGATTGTGAGTTCAAGAGATTCCAATTCTATGGGTTCATATTATTTGGTATTTAGAGCAAGGTTTTCATTCAGGTCTAATTCTATATTTTAATTCTTGCATTTTTAAATTTAATTCTAGGGCTTCATTGTTCTAGGGTTGCAAAAAAAAAAGTGCAGAAATTTCCTTATTCCTCTAGGGCTGCCGAATTACTCTATCATTAGGGTTCTTTGTGTTTTGGTCTTGGCATGTCATATTGATTAGGGGCCGAAAATTGCATCATCTAGGGTTTCTAAATTCTAGGGTTTCTTGAATCGCTGAGCTTGTCAATTACATGGAGTGTCGTTTCATTGATTCTTTTATATTTCCTTGTCAAATTTTGTGTGTTTGAATTTAATTGTTTGATTGTCACAATTGAATATTGTTGTTTGTGATTGAATTAATGAGGAAATAAAATAAAATAAAAGAAAGGAAAAGAAAATTTTGAAAAAAAAAGAAGAGAAAGAAAATGATTTTGGGTATAGTTGTTTGAAATACTTGAAATCTAAAAATTGAATGATTTGGCATTGATTGAGCTTTATTATCAAAGGGGCTGAATAGATCTTTCTACTTGTTATCTTATTTTGTAATTATTGTTTTCCTCATATAAATTATTTGAGTCTCGTGTCATTTTATTCATTCCTTATTTGTTATTCTTATTTTTTGGATCTAATTACTGGTTAAATAATACAAGATTGTATTATCTTGATTTAGTTAAACTAGTTCTTAAAGAACTTGAGCAGGAAAACTATTGAGGTAAAAGGCAAGAGAGTGTGAGATTATTATAGGAAAAAAGTCAATTAAGAGTGAAATATGAGTGGAGTGCCACTATTTGAGTGTAAACATGTAAGAGAGTGTGTGAGGTTTTCCACTAATATTCTTTTGTGCAGCACATTATGATGTCTCACAAGAAGAACTTATCACCCAAGGGGGTGGCAGACAATTCATTATTTGTCTTGTAGTCCATGCAAAAAAATTTTTTTGAATGCTTGAATTTGGCATTGGGGGAAGTGAGGGATATGATGGATCAACGAGGTGTAGTGATTACAAATCTGCAAAGTGAGTGAAATAGAAGTAGACGTAAGTCTAGTCTTGAGAACAAATATGAGTATAAAGAGTATGATGAGTCTCTTATTGCTAGGTGCGCGTTCAATACACAAATTAAGATGGATAATACAGAACAGCAGAGGGAGAACATCATCCTAGATACAACATTAACAGCAAGGTACGTATGTAGTATGATAATTAACGGAGGGAGTTGTATTAATGTGGCTAGCGCTACTTTAGTTGAGAAATTGAATTAACCTACCTTGAAACTATACAAGTTGCAGTGGTTAAATGATTGTAGAGAGATTAGGGTAAATAAGTAAGTATTAGTTTCTTTTTCAATTGGGAAGTACAATGATAAGATGCTTTGTGATGTAGTACTTATGCATGCTGGCCATATCTTGTTGGGGAGGCTATTGCAGTATGATAGGAGGGTGATTCATGATGGGTAAAAAACATATATAGCTTTGTAAAGAATGGCAAAATAATCAAGCTTGCTCCTTTAAACACAAAATAGGTCCATCAAGAGCAACTGAAGCTAAAAAGTAAGGTTGATCAAAAAAGAAAGAGTGAAAATGAGGTTGATCAAAAAAAATAAAGAGAGAAAGTGAGATTGATAAATAAAAAAAAGAGAATAAAAGTGAGGTTGAGCGAAAAGGAAAGAGTGAGAGTGAGATTGAGATTGAGGAAGAAAGAAATAGTGAGACTGAAAAGGATAGAGAGAGAAAAATGAGAAAGAAAAAAAGATAAGGGTGAGGCTGAAAACTTAAGAAAAAAAAAAGAGAATGAATTGAAAAAAAATTGTGAAGACGAGAGTTCAAAAAGAGATGTTGAAAAAGAAAGTGAATGAAAAGAGTGAAAAGGAAAAAAAAAAGAGTGAAAGAAAAAAATAGAGTGAAAAGAAAAGTGAGAGTGAAGAAAGTAAGACAGAAACAAAGAGAGAAGTGAGTTTTTATGATAAGGCGAATTTTAGAACCAACGAATTTATCTTTGCCTAGTGTTGTTATTTCTTTGTTACAGGGATATGAGGTCATGATTCCTAGTGGTATGTTTAATAGATTGTGACTTATTAGAGAGATAGAGCATTACATTAATTTTGTGTCAGGTGCGACAATTCCTACCCGACCTTTCTTTGAAGAACATGAGTCCTTGTTTCACTTGAAGGGACAATGTACGTGTACTAGGATGCATGCCAAGTGGGAGGATTGTATTGAGACTTTTCCTCATGTAATCAAGTACACACATAGTAAGGAAAATTTTGTGATTGATGCATTATTAAGAAGGTATGTCCTTATCTTTATTTTAGATGTAAAGTTATTGAGATTTGAATATGATAAGGAATTGCATGCTAATAATGATGACTTTGCTAGTGTATATGGAGCATGTGAGAAGGTATCGTTTGGTAAGCACTATAGAATAGATTGGCATTTGTTTACAGAGAATAAATTTTGTGAGCCTACTAGTCTTATACGTGAGTTGGTTGTGCATGAATGTGGTTTGTTGGAACATTTTGGTATGAAGAAAATTTTAAACGTGTTGCATGACCATTGGTGGGCGTATTATTCGTCATTCATTGAGTTTGCATATAATTGGAGTTGTCAGTTTGGTGTAAAGAAGATTTTTGATGTGTTGCATGCATGCTTGTGGGAGTATCATTTGCCATTTATAGAGTTTGCATATAATAGAATCATGCATACTACTATTTCTTATTCTCCTTTTGAAATTATTTATAGTCTTAATCCACTTACTCATTTACCTTTGATGCTTTTTGTGGATAATAGAAATAGTTTGGATGGACTTTTCAAAATTCTTGATAAAATTAATGATAATTCATATCAAGTGGATCATCCAAGTAAGTATTATATTTATATTATTTTCAATGTTATTGATCTTTTTCCCTTTGATACAGGTAGAGATTTGAGGTCGAATCTTTTTGAGAAGAGGGAGAATGATGGGCTTCAAAGTGGACCGAGTATTAAAGATCATTTACAAATTTCAGATGGGGCAATCACAAGATCAAGAGCTAAGAAAGTCAAGGAAATTATGCAAGGATAAGTGCAATTCACTTAGGATGAAGCTAACAAGACTCTAACATTCAAGAAAGTCTTGAAGGAAGGAGAATTAGTTTTGATCCATTAAATGCAAGCTATGGAAGAGTGCAACATGACCTAGGAATTAAGGATTTATTATTTGGACCTATTATTATGTCTATGTGATTGAAGGCTTTAAACTTGTTTATTTCATTAAAAGGGTTTATTTTATTAGTTATAGGAATTAGCTTAGAATAATTGGGCTTGAGGATACTTGGCCCACATATGTTTTATTTTGTTGAAATAGAGTTTCAAGAGGTTTACTGTAGCAGTACTGTAGCCGCGCACTATTCACTCATGGGTATTTTTGGAAGTGGAGATTTATTTTGGCTAGGTTTTAATTAGGTTTTGGTTTAAATATTCTTTGTAGCTTCATTTTAACAAGTTTACGAAACTTTACAAAATTTGGTGATTATTTTCGTTGCATTTTTGTTGTACACTTTTTACATCTGCACACACTTGGCACTTAGTGATGGGATATGTGACCCGTGTTGTCATCATCTCGACACCTGGATTTTCACGTATCCATATGTGGAAGTTAGGGGGCGTCACAGGTGGTATTAGAGCAATTCGGCTCTGGGTAAAATCACATGTCCCATGGGTGCAGTACTAGAAAATTTTAAAGGTTTAATTTGAAATTATTTTATTTATTTAATTTGAATTTATTTATTTATTTTGAATTTTTTTAATTTAATTTGATTCAGTTTTATTTGATTTGAAATTATTTCATTAAATTTGAATTTACTTTATTTACTTCCATTTGACTTGATTTGATTTGATTTGATTTAATTTTATTTGAATTGAAATTATGTTATTTTATTTATGGAATTTTTTTTATTTTGTTTTAATTTATTTATTTATTGTTTTGTTTTGTCCGGAGTTGAAAAGTGGGTTAAGAGTTACGCTATAACAGAAAGATGGTACGATCGAGAATGCCATTGTTAGGTATGAATGCTTAGTGTAGTAGGTTTGAATTTTTATCGGCTTGGGTTGTTTTTATAATATTGAGGCTTAAAGGGAACGGCTTGGGTGATCTCTTTGGGGAGTAGGATAATTGAGATTTTAGGTTTCATGAAGTTTATGAAATGGTCTATAAAGTAGTAGGTTGTAAGTTCAACGAACTTCACGGATAGATTTATGGAAATTTCACCAAAGATTTAAGGTTTTGTAGACTTTAGGAAATGAGCTGTCATTATTTAATGTTATAAATTTTTAAAGTTTCGGGAGTCAATTGTTTTGTTATTGGAAATAAGGTTTTAGGATTGTAGATTTGAAGAACTGATTTATAATAAGATTTGAGTTTTTAGTTCCTTAGGTTTGGCGTGCTATCTTGATTTATTTTGGAGATTGATTAGGCTATAACTATTAAAATGGGGTTGATCATAGTTGAATGATGGATATAGGAATTTTCAAGGAAAATATTTCTTTGGGGATTGAAGGTATTGATTTAGTTTGTGTAATTCTCTGAGGATTAAAGAAATGGATCGAATTCGAGAAAATAATTGTTATAGCTCGAGGTTATAGTGCCAGGTTTTAGGATTAATCCATATCAAGTTTGAGGATAATAGATGATGCGGATTTAGGAAATGATTATTGTTAGTTTTGAGAGTATAGGTCTGGATGATGAAGATGGTAGGAATGGATCACTTGTACTTTGGATGAGTATTGGTTTTGACTAAGGATGCATGAGATCGATGTGTAATAGTTGTGAGAGTGTGGATTTGGAGAGTACAGGTCCTTGTTTCATTTTGGCTGGGAAGAAGTGGTTTGGTAGGTATTAATTTATGAGGACATAATATTATACATGTGGCGAATTATTAGAGTGCATAGTGTAAGTGTAATATTTTGTGAAACTTGGGTTCAAATTTTATGCTGATTTTGAGAAATTAGTGGTGACTTAAAGTTTTAGTGGCAAATTAATCATTTGGTTGTACAAGGTATTCTTATTGATGGCTTACTTTGGAAGTGGCTATTAGGTTATCAAGGTGTAGTATACAATGAAGGTTTCGAGGTTATAGCATAGGAGTCGATTGAAGTTAGTACAATTTATTGTAGGAAAATAATAATTATTGGAATTTACTAGATTTTATATTAAGGTTCTTGTGGAAGTGGAGATTTCGGATGACATGGCTGCCCTAGGAGTTCTAGACGTTATGTGCCACTGGGGTTCTTGTGCGAATATGATGGAATCGCCTATAGGAGTAGATTTGGGAGAGCATTACTCATGCTTGTATGAGAATAGTTGATGATATGTTTTCTCAAGTGTTCTTAGTTGTATCTTGTATCCTGCTTGGCGCTAATGTTTGACCTTATAAATTTCGTGAACGAAATTTAATTTTAAGGGGGGAGGATGTGATACCCCGTATTTTAGTGTAGTTTTAGTGAATGAGTATTTTAATTAATTTAAAAAATTGGTTCCTTTTTTGAAATTTATCGGATTTTCGTTGGATTTATTTTATGATTTTTAAGTTGTGAAATTTATTTTGATGTACTTTCTTAATATTAACTATTATTTTGCATTTAAAATGCTCCTTATTTTAAATTAGTTTATTGTTGGATTTTATTATTTTATTTTATTAAGTTACTGTATTTAAATTATTTTATTTAATTCGCCGTTTTAAAATTTATTTTTGTTGGATTAGTTTGAGTCCCCGAGTTGGAAAAAGTTGGACCTCATTTTTTTTTCCTTTCTTGTTCTTTTTCTCTCTTGTTCTTTTCTCTTTTTTCTTTCTTCTTTCTTTTTCTCCTCCCTGTTTCTCCCCCAGCCCGCACACGACGCCTTCTTCTTCTCTCCCCCATCTGTTTATTCTCCTCCAACCAGCTCCGCCATGCACGACCTATGGCTGTCACTGCCGTTAGCCACCATGCACGATTGGAAGCCACGACCTCTTTTTCTTCCAGCTTTGCCATGTGCCACCCATTGCTGTCACCGCTGCCCTCATTCTATTCCCCACCAGCCAGGGACCTCACCCCTTCGTTTTCAACCTTTATTGCGCTACCAAACTCCTCTACACACAACTGCAAGCCTCACGGCTTTTGTGCTCCAGTGCCACCGTCACTCCACCATCAGCCACCACCTCTTCTCAATTTCATCACCAGTCCTCCAACAACCCAAATCACCCTTCCCCAGCCATCTCACTTTCCGATTTGACCTTTTTGGCTTTCGACTGCCCTTTACGCCGCCACCTACGGCCAACTACCACCACCATTAACTTCACCAATACCCCTAAATCCTACCCTAACCTTCCCCAGTCTTCGTTTGTCTCCGTTCAAATTTGGGTATTTTGAGACCCATGATCATAGTGCATTTTGCACTATGACGTTGCTTTGCCGACACTTTTTGTAGCTCATTGATCCTCCTAAAATTATATTATAGTGAGGTAAGTATTTTCTGAATAACCTTTGGTATTTAAATATATTTTGCATTAATAATTATTCTATGAAATTGGTTGGTTGTGCCAGACAAAGACTGAGGAGTCGAGGGTGGGTTGGAATGGAGAATAGAGTTGTTTGTGTGATTGGTTGATGTTGCGATTTGTTGATTGTTGGTTGTTGGATATTTGTTTCGTGTCTTACATTGCATAGTGCATGCATGTTCATATTTGCAAAATTAAAATTGGATTTTCGCATAATGGCATGCATGTTTATGTGTATATTTGAAAACTGGGTTTTTATGCGAGAAATGATTTTGGGTGTGTTTGAAATTAACAAATTGAACAGTTTAAGAGAGAGTTACTATAGGGATGGTGGTAAGCAAGGACGGTGGCAAAGTCCCGCCTGTGATTCCCTTCTATGGTGCACGTGGTAAGGATGGTGGTAGAGTCCCGCCTGTGATTCCCACCTACTGTGCACACGGTAGGGATGATGGTAGAATCTCACATGTGATTCCCGTCTACAGTGCTCTGGTAGATTGAAAGAGAGGTAAAAGGAACTGTAGGGATGGTGGTAAGCAAGGACGGTGGTAGAATCTCGCATGTGATTCTAGCATACGGTGCACATGGTAGGGATGATGGTAGAGTCCCATCTGCAATTCCCGCCTACAATGTTAATTGGATATTTTGGGCCATTTTCTGGTAAAATGGCAAGATTTGATGTTGGGCATTTTTCTAGGAAAATGACGGATGTTTTAATGGACTGTATATGTTTTTTAGCCAAATTGGGATTTTGGCATGTGTTGGAAAATATTCATTTTTGAGAAAAATGATTTTCGGGGGGTTTCGTGCATCTATCGTTATGTGCATGCATATTGTTATTGCATGAATGTATTTTTATTTTGTGGACTTTTTAGATTATTACTTACTTGCAGTATCGTTTCTTGGTGTCGTAGATTTTGTTGTAGATGAGGATGTAGAGCCTAAGGATAAGGCTCCGCCAAAGGAGTGATTGGGGATCACTTTCTCGTGGGTTGGGATTTATGTCCCGCTTTTGATTATTCTATTTTGGTTTAATTATTTTTTTCATCAGATAATTGTAATACTTTTGTAAAACTTGTATTTACTTGAATTTGTATTTAAACAATTCTAGTACTTAGTTGACCGACTTTAACTATTCCGCTGCATTTTTGTTGTACACTTTTTGCATGTGTACATACTTAGCACTTAGCGATGGGATACGTGACTTGTATTGTCATCATCCCAACGCCTCAATTTCTACGTGTCAGAACATGGGAGTTGAAGGCATCACAAGAGCACTCAAATGTACTCTTATATACTAATAAATTGATAATGCTAAGAAGAACATATTAATGGCCATAAATAGGATCCATTCTAATAACTATATATCTTTCTCCCACTTAATTGAGACTTCAAATTTATATACAAACTTGAATGGATCTTGATCTTTCTATACATGAGAGCCAAATCTATATTCTTAAGATCACAGTCTACTACCAATATAAATATTTCGAGCAGTTATAAATATTAAAAGACACACTTGATGTATTTGGCTCTCTCCCACATGAAACCTTCAAGTCGGGGGAAGTACATTATAGAATTTCTTCCATATTTTTTCATATGTTAAGCCAAACTAAATTACAACATTTATTATTGTTAGTTTAATTAAATTCTTTGATAATTTTAATACTGATCAATTACTACTATAATATCTATGTAATATTGTCACTGTATATATCACCTGAGGGATACGGTGCATTATTAATTTATATACAAAACATGGAGAAAATGCAACTCTGTTGAACCTAAGGTTTCAAGTTTTGTGTAATTATATATTTACACATGGATTTTGATGATAACAAATGAATTCAAAGAATGAATGAGTTTCAAGCTCAAGTTGTCCACAAAATGGAGTCAAGCACATCAAGAAACCAAGCATGAGCAAGAAGGGAACAAGTTCACATTAAAGTCATAGAGTAATATTGTAAATCTCTTAAAAATTCAAAATTAGGATTAAGGCTCAAAAATTAATATTTTATCACAAAGCATTAAAATATATTTTTCACATGTGCATTATTTTTTTGAAAATTAAATTTGAAAATTTTAAAAGATAATTGATTGTCATCTTTCACATGTGCATGACATGATTAAAGGTTTGAACTTTGAAAATATTAAAGATGATTGATTGTCATCTTTCACATGTGCATGTTTTATTTGAATATTTTCAAAAGTGATTGATGCTTTTCTTTACTTATGCAAAATGAAGATGTCTTTGTTTGAAAAATTAGAAAAGTAAAGTGTGCTCCTTTTGTCATATGCAAAAAGTAAAAGATTAAGTTTGAAATTTTTGAAAAGCAAAGTATGCTCCTTTTGTTATATGCAAAAAGTAAAAGATTATGTTTGATTTTTTTGAAAAGCAAAGTGTGCTCCTTTTGTCATATGCAAAAAGTAAAAAGATTAAGTTTGAATTTTTGAAAAGTGAATGATGATGTCTTTAACATGTAAATCTTTTTAAATTTGAATATGAAATCTCATATGCCTATAAATAGATCATTTGAAAGCTTCACATTCACAACACCAAGAACATACAACATTCATTCAAAACTTCCATTCTCTCTTCTCTAAGCATTGAGCCTTAACCCTTGTTCATTTTGAGAGATATAATTTGTGCTGTATTGTTCTTATTTCACTCATTGAGGAGTGTTTTCTGATATTCTACCCACTATCAATTCTTGTATCAGTAAAAGGGTGTGTATAACCCTTGTGCGTGTAGAAAGTATTCTACACAGGGAATAATTGAATCACCACGTGTGAGGTGATTGCAAGTGTAGAGGGTGTTCTGCACGGATTCTTTGTAACGGTGTTGTTCAAAGGTGTAATAGGTTTCTATCTCCACCTGAAGGAGGTTGAATAGTGAATTCGGGGATCCTCAAGGGGTAGCTTGAGGCGAGGACGTAGGCAGTGGGGCCGAACCTCGTTAAAATATTGAGTTTGCTTATCTTACCCTTACTCTTTATATTTATTGCTATTTTATATTTTGTTTATATTTTATATTGTATATTTGATTTATAATTGTTATTTTCTTAAATACAACTCAATTCACCCCCCTCTTGTTTTAGTCATTTGGGCAACAATTGGTATCAGAGCTAGAGCTCTATTATAAGATTAACTATCTTTTGAGTTAAGATCTTATGGCTAACATTGCAGCTTCATTTGGTGAAGGTCAATCTAGCAGTCGGCCTCCACTCTTTTGTGGAGACAATTATTCATTCTGGAAAGTTAGAATGAGAATATTCCTTCAGGCTCAAGGTCGAGAGATCTGGAAATGCATTGTAAATGGACCTTATATTCCAACAAAAGTGGTTGGTGGAGTAAAGGTCAAAAAGGAAGAAGAAGAGTTTGATCGTGAAGACGATAGACTTTATACTTTGAATTTAACTGCTATGAATTTATTATATAATGCTCTCAATGGTAATGAGTTTAATAGAGTAATGACTTGTGCTACGGCAAAAGAAATTTGGGATAACTTGGAAGTTACTTATGAAGGAACTTCTCAAGTTAAGGAATCAAAAATTTATATTCTTACTCATGAATATGAAATGTTTAAGATGAATGATGATGAATCTATTTCTAGCATGCACACTCGTTTTACTAACATCATAAACAGTTTGACAGCTCTTGGTAAAGTTTATTCCAAAGTGGAAATGGTAAGAAAAATTCTCAACTCTCTACCAAAACGTTGGGAATCAAAAGTGACAGCGATTCTTGAAGCTAGAGACCTCAAGAAGCTCGAAGTGAATGAACTCATCGGGTCACTTATCACCCATGAGTACACATTGAAAAGAGGAGAAGAAGAAGGAAAGCCAAAGAAGAGCTTGGCACTTAAAGCTGTTCCTCATGAAAGTGAAAGTGATGAAGATGAGGAAAATGACGATAAAGATGAAGAAGTTGCGATGATAACAAGAAGAATTCAGAGATTCTTAAAGAAAAATAAAACTCCTCCGAGGAAATCATTCAAAAAGTTTTCCAAGAAAGATTCAGGTAAAAATGATACTTTAATTTGTTATAAATGCAATAAGCCTGGTCATATCAAGCCAGATTGTCCCCTGCTAAAGAAAGATCGAAACAAAGGCAAGAAAGCAATGAAAGCTACATGGGATGATGATTCAAGTAGCTCAGATAGTGAAGCAAGCAATGAAGAATCAGCAAATCTCTGTCTTATGGCTAAAGATGATATTGAGGTAACAAATTTTGATAATATTGAAAATCCTTCATATGAAGAATTGCAAAATGTTTTAGAAGAGGTATATGAAGAATTTGAAAAATTGGGTATCAAATATACTGCTTTGAAAAAGAAAAATTCTTCTTTAACAAACGAAATTGATATTTTAAGAAAAGAAAATATTGTTTTGAAAGACGAAAATCTTGAGTTGAAGAAAAAGAAAACTGATTTAGAAAATATTGTTGAAAACTTTACGAATGGAAAAAGAAATTTTGAAAAACTTCTTGGTAGTCAAAGATGTGTTTTTGACAAGGCAGGCTTGGGATATATGCCAAAACAAAAGTTCAAACCTTATAAAAACTTCTTTGATAATCCTTCTACATCAAAGTCTAATATTCAAAATTCTTTTCATAATAAGTTTGTCAAAAAAGGATACTATTATAATCATTCAAGATTTTCATATATGTCACATGCTATTTGTAATTTTTGTAATAGAAATGGTCATAATTATCATACTTGTCCTATTAGAAGAAAACATACAATGACTATTAGGGCCATATGGGTACCTAAAAATCTTGTTTCTTCTAATACTAATAAATAAAGGACCCAAAGAACTTGGGTACCAAGAAAAATCATTTTAATTGTTTTTATAGGTATGCATGAAGTCCTCTACAAGCAAAAACAAATGGTTTTTAGATAGTGGATGTTCAAGACACATGACGGGAGACAAGACTAAGTTCTTTGATCTTAGATCTAAAGAAGAAGGACACGTGACATTTGGAGACAACTCGAAAGGGAAGATCGTGGGAATAGGTAAAATTGGTAATAAATCTTCTCTCATAATTGAAGATGTTCTACTTGTTGAAGGTCTAAAACATAATCTTTTGAGTATAAGTCAATTATGTGATAAAGGATTTACAGTTACTTTCAAAATGGATAAGTGCATTATTTTGAATGATCATGATTATAACATTTGTTTTACTGCCTTTAGAAGTAATAATGTTTATACAATCGATTTTGAAGAAATTACCTCACAAGATGCTATTTGTTTTTCAGTACAAAATGAAACTAATTGGTTATGGCATAGAAGACTAGGTCATGCCAACATGGAACTTATTTCCAAACTTTCAAAAAATGATCTTGTGAGAGGTTTACCAAAGGCAAATTTTCTTAAAGACAAAATTTGTGATGCATGCCAATTTGGTAAACAAACAAAAACTTCTTTTAAAACCAAGAAATATATTTCCACTACTAGACCACTGCAACTGATACACATGGATCTTTTTGGACCAAATAGAGTTGCAAGTCTAGGAGGAAAATATTATGCTTTTGTTATTGTTGATGATTTCTCTAGATATACTTGGGTCATCTTTCTTGCTCATAAAGATGAGGCACATAATGCTTTTACCAAGTTATGCAAGAGAATTCAAAATGAAAAGGGCTATACTATTTCAAGTATCCGAAGTGATAGGGGAAAAGAGTTTGTTAATAAAAATATTGAAACATTTTGTGATGAAAATGGTTTTGTGCATAATTTTTCTGCTCCTCGAACTCCTCAACAAAATGGGGTAGTAGAGAGGAAAAATAGATCTCTTCAAGAGATGGCAAGAACAATTCTTAATGAGAACAACTTGCCTAGTTATTTTTGGGCCGAAGCGGTAAGTACTGCATGTTATGTTATAAATAGAGTTATGTTAAGGTCTAAATTAGATAAAACCCCCTATGAGCTTTGGAATGAGAAAAAGCCCAACATTGGTTACTTTCATGTATTTGGATGCAAATGTTTTATTTTGAATGACAGGGATAATTTAGGCAAATTTGATGCAAAATCGGATGAAGGTATTTTTCTCGGGTATTCTACAAATAGTAAAGCTTATAGAGTATTCAATAAAAAGACTTTAACTGTACAAGAATCTATGCATGTAGTATTTGATGAATCTAATTCTCTACTCTCCAAGAAATCCATTGATGAAGAAACAGGAGGTATAAATAATACAGAAAGTCTCAATCTCAACAAAGAGAACACAATAGAGGAAGTCCAACATGGAGACATCAGGAAAGATCATCAAAATTTAATACGAGATGCAACCAAACAGTGGAAATTTGTGAAAGATCATCCAGTGGAACAAATTCTGGGAGAACCTTCACAAGGTGTAAGCACTCGATCATCTCTTAGAAATATTTGCAATCATACTGCTTTTTTATCTCAGATTGAACCTAAAAATATTGATGAAGCACTTCTTGATGAATCTTGGATTCTAGCTATGCAAGAAGAGCTTAATCAATTTGAAAGAAATGATGTTTGGACACTTGTTCCTAAACCCAAAAATCATACTATTATTGGAACAAAATGGGTTTTTAGAAACAAGAAAGATGAGTCCGGAGTCATTACTAGAAATAAGGCTCGACTTGTAGCCCAAGGTTACAATCAAGAAGAAGGAATTGATTATGATGAGACATATGCACCAGTCGCAAGATTAGAAGCTATTCGAATGCTACTTGCATATGCTTGTTATAAAGATTTCAAACTTTTTCAAATGGATGTTAAAAGTGCTTTCTTAAATGGTTTTATAAATGAAGAGGTATATGTTGAGCAACCTCCAGGTTTTGAAAATCATATTTCTCCAAATCATGTTTTCAAACTCACAAAAGCACTATATGGACTCAAACAAGCTCCTAGAGCGTGGTACGAGAGACTCAGTGGTTTCTTGATTAAAAAAGGTTTCTCAAGAGGAAAAATCGACACAACTCTTTTCATTAAATACGAAAATGATGATATTCTTTTGGTTCAGATTTATGTTGATGATATAATATTCGGTGCTACTAATGAAAATATGTGTCAAGTTTTTGCTAAGACTATGCAGGATGAATTTGAAATGAGCATGATGGGAGAACTTACATTCTTTCTCGGATTGCAAATTAAGCAAGTAAAAAGTGGGACATTCATCAATCAATCAAAATATATTAAGGAATTGCTGAAGAAGTTTGGGATGGAAGGTGCTAAGGAAACTGGAACACCAATGAGCCCATCTACTAAACTTGATAAAGATGAATCCGGTAAGACAGTTGACTCGAAAGTATATCGAGGTATGATTGGTAGCTTATTATATTTGACAGCCAGTAGACCAGATATTATGTTCAGTGTGTGTTTATGTGCACGTTTTCAATCATCTCCAAAAGAATCTCATTTAATTGCAGTTAAGCGCATTCTTAGATATCTTAGTGGTACAATTAACCTAGGGTTATGGTACCCTAAACACACATCTTTCGATCTAATCAGCTACACAGATGCAGATTATGCTGGTTGTAAAATAGATCGAAAAAGCACTAGTGGAGCATGTCACTTCTTAGGTCATGCATTAGTTTCCTGGTTTAGTAAAAAACAAAATTCTGTTGCACTATCTACTGCTGAGGCAGAATATGTTGCTGCGGGTAGTTGTTGTGCTCAAGTTCTTTACATGAAGCAACAACTTGAAGATTTTAAACTCATGTATAATCACATTCCAATCAAATGTGATAATACAAGTGCTATAAATCTTTCAAAAAACCCAATACAACATTCTAGAACTAAGCATATTGAAATAAGATATCATTTTCTTCGAGATCATGTGCAGAAAGGCGATATAGTACTAGAGTTCACAAACACACACGATCAGTTAGCAGATATATTCACAAAACCTTTACCAGAAGATAGATTATCTATGATTAGAAGAGAAATAGGTATGATGCATATTATGAATATCTCTTAAAAGACAGATCAAAGTTCATAAAAATAGATAGATTTTTCTTAAATACTTTTACATAAACTTGAGGTTCTTAGCCTCATGTTTGAGACGCTCATTCTCTTCATACAATATCATGTCATCCCTATTCATGGGAACTGGCAAGCGGAATGAAGAATCCAATAGAGATTTCAACTTTTTATTCTTCTGCCGAAGGATTCCTTCCCTTGTGTGAGACTCTTGAACAATTCGTTGAAGTACAACAATTTGTTCCTTAAGCTTTTCAACCTCATGGTTTTTTGCTTGAACCCGCTGGGAAAAAGCAACAATAGAGGATGAGTAGCGAGTCCCGAGACTCACCAAGTCGTAGATAGCATCGGAGTCTGACTTATTTGCCATACTATTATTTTCTTGCTGCAACATAGCACCAATGGCAGCTGCAGAAAGGACAGGAGGTTGAGATGTAGAAGAATGAGCCATTGAGAAAGGAATTGAAAACTTAAAGCGAGAATGTTGAAGGAATGCAGATGAGTTATAGAGATAAGAAGAAAACTTGATGCGGATTGGATGAACTTTAAGACTGTTTTTATAGAGATAGTATAAAGAACAAGACGAGCTATCATCCAAGTCAAAGAGCAATGTGTTTTTTCCCGATCAGTGAAAAAGACATTTTTTTTAGAAACTCGGAGCCTTCAATCTCGTTTGTCAACAACATCAGGCGATTTGTTTCTATCTTCAACCGCACTAAATTCATAGAGTTAGGCCTCGAGGCTTTGCAGGACTTGTCGGGTCACGGACGGCTCTCTTTTTCAACTATCTACAGTGTATTTTAACGCACCGTTTTCTTCAGTCTATTTACTTGCTGTCGATCCTTTTTAATGATGCCAAAAGGGGGAGAAGTTTTAGACTAGAACATTAATATTGTTTAAATTGTTAAACTTGTTATATATGCTTGGAATTATTTTTTTTTTTTTGCTTGAAAAACTAACGCACATTCTCAGGGGGAGCTTAAGTATTAATACAGGCTTCAGGTTCTATCAAGTATTTGTCATCATCAAAAAGGGGGAGATTGTTAAACCTAAGGTTTCAAGTTTTGTGTAATTATATATTTACACATGGATTTTGATGATAACAAATGAATTCATAGAATAAAGGAGTCTCAAGCTCAAGTTATCTACACAATGGAGTCAAGCACATCAAGAAACCAAGCATGAGCAAGAAGGGAGCAAGTTCACATTAAAGTCATAGAATAATGTTGTAAATCTCTTTAAAATTCGAAATTAGGATTAAGGCTCAAAAATTAATATTTTATCATAAAGCATTAAAATACATTTTCCACATGTGCATGAATATTTTGAAAATTAAATTTGAAAATTTTGAAAGATAATTGATTGTCATCTTTCACATGTGCATGCCATGATTAAAGGTTTGAACTTTGAAAATATTAAAGATGATTGATTGTCATCTTTCACATGTGCATGTTTTATTTGAATATTTTCAAAAGTGATTGATGCTTTTCTTGACTTATGCAAAAGGAAGATGCCTTTGTTTGAATATTTTGAAAAGTAAAGTGTGCTCCTTTTGTCATATGCAAAAAGTAAAAAATTAGGTTTGAAATTTTTGAAAAGCAAAGTGTGCTCCTTTTGTCATATGCAAAAAGTAAAAAGATTAGGTTTGAAATTTTTGAAAAATGAATGATGATGTCTTTGACATGTGAATCTTTTTAAATTTGAATATGAAGTCTCATATGCCTATAAATAGATCATTTGAGAGCTTCACATTCACAACACCAAGAGCATACAACTCTCATTCAAAGCTTTCATTCTCTCTTCTCTAAGCATTGAGCCTTAACCCTTGTTCATTTTGAGAGATATAGTTTGTGCTTGTATTGTTCTTATTTCACTCATTGAGGAGTGTTTTCTGATATCCTACCCACTATCAATTCTTGTATCAGTAAAAGGGTGTGTATAACCCTTGTGCGTGTAGAAAGTGTTCTACACAGGGAATAGTTGAATCACCACGTGTGAGGTGATTGCAAGTGTAGAGGGTGTTCTACACGGATCCTTTGTAGCGGTGTTGTTCAAAGGTGTAATAGGTTTCTATCTCCACCTGAAGGAGGTTGAATAGTGAATTCAGGGATTCTCAAGGGGTAGGTTGAGGCGAGGACGTAGGCAGTGGGGCCGAACCTCGTTAAAATACTGAGTTTGCTTCTCTTACCCTTACTGTTTAGATTTATTGTTATTTTGTATTTTGTTTATATTTTATATTGTATATTTGATTTATAATTGTTATTTTTTAAATACAACTCAATTCACCCCCTCTCTTGTGTTAGTCATCTGGGCAACAAACTCCTTCTCCCTCCCTCTCTCGTAAAAAATCAATGGCTCCAGTCTGATTTTTGAATGAGGAGAAGGAGGCATCGACTTCCTCCTCCTAATCCTCCCTCTACTTCCCTTATTTCTCTGGTCAACCATCTTGTCTATCAATGTTTTTTTTGTTTAGTTTTATTTTACTTTCTTCAAGGTCAAAAAAGACAAATCTTCAAGTTTCTGACAAATCCCATGAGACACGCATGACACAAGTAGATTCACTGGTCAAAAATCATTCAAAGGAAGGGGTGATTTTGTGAAAATCATTGCACATGGTTCTCACACAACGCCCCCATCGGCACGTGGTCCTCACACGCCACCCCATCTGGTAGCTCTTCTAGACACGCCCCAAATTACCGAACTTGCCGTCACCAGACCTTTCAGATCTGACCTTTGTGCCTGAAAAGAGGCAAGTGCATTACCTTCACGGGCTTTCACATATTCCAAAGTCTATCGGAGTTGGTCCAAACCGTAGTCCATCATTTTTCGCATCATCTTACTGCTTTCATTTTTGGTTTCCCTATTGTTAATTAAAATAAAAAAGAGTTCATCTCTCTGACGTTTGTCTATAGAGGTTGAATCATTTCTTTCTATGAAGGGTGAGATTGAGTCTCTATTTAGACAGAGAATGTTATCTCTTGGACGTTTGTCTATAGAGAGTATTAGTAATAGTGAATACTAGACCAGTCACAAAGGTAAATAATGTACTAGTGAAGCTCAAATGCATTATTTTAGTTTATGATACCACGTTTGATATGGGGACATTCTAAAATGTATCTGGTCATGGATGTAAGTTTCTCTCATGAATGATGTAAGTTTCGCATGTATGTAACCTCAATGCTCGACGGTCCATGTGACGTTCGGACATAAATCTTTTCACGTTTGAATGTAAAGAAAATCATCACTTGTATCTTGTGTTGGTTTCCACAAATCGTCATAGAAAATGCTTTCTGGTGATGGTTGGTGGACTGTCACAATTTCCAAACCGTTACTAAAAGCTATTTATGTTGTTGTGTATATTAATATTAAAATATTATATATGCATGCAGGCCATTTTGGATTCTTTTAGTAGTCAATAATGACTTGATTGATCATCATCTCCTTAAGAGTGCTTGACCATATCTCATTTTTCAATTAAGGATTCTAGATCATGAATTTCTTTTTTATATATATATATTGTTATGAAACTTATGAATTCCATTATGAAATCCACCCATATATATAGGATTACAAAGGAGGCTATGAGCCGTCGTATTTGACGGCTAGCTAAAGGTGGTCATACAATACAATTTTAATTTGGTTTATAACACTCCCCCTTTGGATGACCACATATAAAGAATATACCTCGTTAAAACCTTGTCAAGGAAAAACCCAGTGGGAAAAAACCAATGACGAAGGAAAAAGAGTACAATATTCATGTATATCGCCAAGTGCTTTAAGATTGCCTCATTAAAACCTTGCAAAAGAAAACCCAGTGGGATAAAACCTTAGCGAAAGAAAAAGAGTACAATCAGCACAAATCTTCAAGATTTTACTCCCCCTGAAAAGTACATGATAATATGTCTTCAAGTCTCCACATTCCAATGTTCTGCACAAGCTTCTTAAATGTTACAGTTAGTAATGCTTTAGTGAATAAATCTGCCAGATTATTTCTTGACATCAATTTCAACTTTCTTATCATGAATTGTAATGATCTTCTTGTGTGGATCTGATAGATAACTCGCATCTGTATATCCATCTAATTGTAGACTTGATCCAAATAATCACCTATTCAGGGCTTCAATTGAATTGGAGATAAGGTACTTCAGGACCAAGAATTTCTCCATTGTCTTCACAAGAACGAAATGGATTTTTCTACTCGTCAAATTATCGAGCAACCATTGGAGTACTCAGGACTTTATAGTGAAATTCACCATATTGATCCAAGATCATTTTAATATTGAATTCACTACTCTTCTGGAGTTCTTGTATATAACACAGTTAGTGAAGAATTCATCAATATTAAACCGCTAACCTCATTTTTCAACAAAAAAAAACGGTGGCCAGCTTTTTAGATCAGACAAGCACCGCATGCTTTTTCAGCTTTTCTGTAGCTGTCAGGCGCCGCAGGGCTATAATGCTACATCTGCTGTCAGACGCCGCAAGGCTATGATGCTATGCCTCGTCTCTTGTAGAGAGATGCTTCACGAGGACGCTGTGAAACAATAGAGATGCTTAGTCATAATTTTCTCTATAAAAGAGATATTCAGCTCATCTTCATTCGCATCTCATCTTCTTCATTTTTCTGTAATCATACAGCATTCTTACTCTGCAATCTCTTTCTGCATTTTTACTCTGCAATCTCTTTCTGCATTCTTACTCTGCAATGGCTCAGCAATCTTCTCATGGCCAATATATAAGGTATTATGCACCTCGCTCATCAGCTGTTCCTACTTCTACAATAGGTGCTATAGTGCAATATAATAATGATCCGACTAATAAGTCAAATGTTGAAGCTATCTATGAGCTTGTAAATCTCGGTGCCCATTACTCTTCAACTATTTATGCATTTTCTCAGCGACTACAATCCAAACCTTATGATTTGGACAAACTCCATAAGAAAATTTCTATCCTTCAGCGACTTCTTCAGGAGTCTAACATGAATATAGAAGCAATAAAGCAAGAGAATAAGAAATTAAAATCTCTGCTTAAGTCTTCTTTTAGATTGCATACTCCTTTAGATAAGGATGCCATGCAGATTCTTGAAAAACAAGAGCATTTAAAGAAATAGGCGAAATGCCTCAAATTTCTGTAATTTTTTTTTCTTCAAGATAATAAAATAATATTTCACAAATATTTATATTTGTGTTTCTATCTTCTGGTAGCTATTCTATGTGCACCATTTTATTTCTCATGCACATTTATCTCCCCCTTAAAATCGAAAGGGTTTTATATTTCAAATATGTGCAGTTCTTCTAATCTCTTCAGGAGTTTCAATAAAATTTAAATCATCAACCGCAATAATAACAAATCCGGAATCTCTTAATAAAAACACATGTGCATATTGGATTATTTTTCAAATCCTTCTTTCAATAAATATTCGCTAATGCGTTTATACCACATGCGTCCGGATTGTTTTCTGGATGTACTTAGATAACAAGCTTCAAGCATTTTATATCCTTTAGGGATTTTCATATATATTTCTGGATGTATTCAGATTAGAAGTTTCAGGCATTTCATATCCTTAAGGGATTTTCATATATATGTCATGGTCTAATAACCCATATAAATATGCAGTGACCACATTCATTAACTGCATATTCAATCTTTTTGTAACTACCAAACTAATCAAAAATCTGAATGTGATTGCATCCATAACAGGAGAATATGTTTCCTCATAATCAATCCCTAATTTCTGTAGTTTTCATGAGCTCTTCTGGAGACTCAATGATATTTAAATTATCTATATAAACTGAAATAAAAGATAATATAAATACTGAAAATATATTGAAAATAATATGTTCCACATGCGTTTAGCTTGCATTAGATCATATAAGGATTTTAAGACTTGATAGAATATGTACTTCAGTACTATATGCTTCATGCATACCCAAACTCTTGGTAACTATCAAGTTAATACAAATCTCAATATGATCTCTTTAACTTCAAAACATATCAATATTATTTCTGCTGGAAATATATTCGTGATTTATATATCACATTTTCATTTCATTTATACAAATACCTACTAGTATTTAACAAGCATCACCTCATAGATATTTGGACTTCAAGTCCATATGCATCACATTTTACTATTGATATCAATTCTGCAGGAATTGTTTATTTCTATTTTGGCCAATATTTTTACGTCGGTATTCTTCGACGGTTCTGAGCTCACTTTCTTCATTACTTCTGGTAATGTCAATTGCCACCTCATATGGAAATACGTTGTCGACAACGGTTTTATTTCTCTCCATAATTTCTCATTTACTCATGAAATGTAATATCGAGATCTCGTTATTTTCAGGTACCTGTCCCTCTTCAAGGGAAGACATTTCATGAAAACCTCTTCAGGAGGTACTTTCCAGGAGTATTATACTCTTCAAGAGTTTTCATTACGAGAGAATTTTGTATAGAGAGCTTAGATGGATCTTATTACTTGTTTTGTGGGTACGGCCTCTTCAGGAGCACCGATTTTTTTTTCTTTGTACTTTTCTCTTTCCGAAATGCTTTATCATTTGTATCAATAGGTCTCACATGTTTTCAGACATGTCTTATGTTCATTAGACTGCTAAATTTCTTAATTGTCCTTCGGGGATTTCAATCCTCGCTGGGATTTTAGCAGCTAGAATATGAGACCTTTTATCTTATTGTATCCATAAATTAATTATCATATGAACTTCCAGTTCACCTATGATAATCATGATAACGTCGAATTATTTCATTTTATTTGCTTCTAGCAAATTTTTCTTTCCACTTCTGGTGGTAAAACTTTATAGCAAAAGAATCTTATGGTTCTTTTATGGACGTCCATATAAAAATTAGTCGACTTATCATAATTGATTTCGGATGATCAAGATAATCATAAAAAGCATACAAATATTTTGAATCATATCACTTTTGATGCATCATAATATTTGATTCAATAATTGTATAATATCATCTCAAAGAGAAAGCTGATAATATTTTCAATACGAGCTTCTGGCCCGAAATTATAGAAATACTATAAAGTTATTCATCACCATGTCCAATCTCTTGGTTTCTTTGAAAAACAATTCATCATTCTATTATGAGAATGATCTAAATCCTATTCCATTCACTTCAGGGAATTATGTGGAACTAGTAGGACGTGGCTCAAGATTTCTTAGCAAAATCTCTTTATTTAGCCACTAGAAAATTAGATATAAATTTAGAATATATTATGAACTTTTGCACTCGATATTGCTATTTCAAGAGCACATTCGAGGCGTTCATTTTAAACATATATCTTTTAATGGTTTTTCTCAACATACTTTCAATTATGCAACTTTAGGTGCATTAATCATAATGAAATTTTTGTACACGTATCACTCATTTAAATTATCTCACGGAATCAATAGATCTTTTATTATGAAAGAATCAATAAAATTATTGGTTTAAAGCGATCCTTCAGGGATGCTCAATTTCTATTCCAAGATAGATTTTTATCATCAATAATTCATAACAAGTATATAAAAATAAATAGAACTTGGAAAACTATGTGAATAAACATAGAATTTAATCAAGTAATAATGAATATAATTTTAATACTCATTTTGGAAATTGCAAATAATATATTGAAAAACTTACTTGAAGTAGAAGGCCATTAGCTTCTCAATCAAAGAACTTCGTGCTTAGTTCGTATTGTCTTTCACCGTTCCTTTCTCCTGCTACATATATATATATATTTATTTATTTTTAATCGTAAACCTGCTAACGCTTGACCGTGGGAGTCCCAGCAGCCATATTTGACCATAAGCATCAGTCCACAAGCAACCATGCGTGACCGATGAAGCACCAACCCAGCAGCCATGCTTGAACGTCCACGTGCTGGATAATACTAAAAAGTCTATGGTAAATCTACCACGTGTAGACACAAGCTCATAAAGTAACCCTGTAAGAACATCAAATCCTGACAAAAAGCATATATTCAACAACCTTGATATTTTAAAAAAAAATTAAGTATTGAAAATGATGGAATAGTTGCTGTAGCCTCCCTTCCTTTTTGTCAAAAGTAGCGGCCATGTCAAAAGTAGCGGCCATGTCCCTTTTTGTCACTAGGATGGTTCCGTGAATGACTACCACGAGCTATCCACTTCAACACGATGTACCTTTGACCACGATGTACCAGATGCTGAGCACCTGAAGCAAGAAACGGTATCTCAACCGGTATGTCATAGTAGAAGGGCTGGTTAGACTTGGGGCAGCAGTGGTGCGATTCAGATATCATCGCCGAGCAGACCTGCTCACTGCTCGAGCAGAAGTACCACACCTCAGAGAAGTACCTCACTGCATGTTAAACTCACCACCACGTCCAGGAACAAACCCAGCTCATTCTTGCGCTTCTGCTTGTCGTTAATTTCCGACCCATCGAACCCGGTCTGACTCCAAACCGCATCTCACGGATCATTGGAGATCGTTGAACACGCGAAGATCAAGATTTTTGGATCGATCAAGATTGTTCATTATTTCCAGCTGATTTATAAATCGTTCAAGACTCTCTTCCACTTTCTTCAAGCCGAGACACTAATCTCGCCACCGTCGGATGACACCCAAAGATGCCGTAGTTTTGTTTTTCTGTGTGATTTGCTCCTTCTCCACCATCAATCGCCACAGGGAGAGTGGGAAAACTATTCGGCCAATTAACCCAGAAAGTTTCGGCCAATCACCTCCCATCAAACTTTCACCTTCCGGTAAGCCACGGTTTTACCGTCGCTTTGTGCCTTCTGGTTCCTTCCGTTCTGTAAGCCTTCACCGCACAGGACAGAGTACTCTGGGCGGAGAGGAGAAGGGGAGCCGTTGCTCCCGAAGCATGTACCGAATCGGACGCGTTACATAGAGCCACAGCTTCGGTCGCTTCGGCGAGTACGTGTCCGACGTGGGTTGGCTCTCATGGCCTCTGAAAATCAGCTCCGAAGCCATCTTCTCGTTCTTCTACAAATCAAAATTCCGTATGCGGGTCTCTCTCCCGATATAGGGAAGTATCGGTATCTAAGTGAGTAACGAGTTAATTCACAGGGGAACAGAGTGGCTCCGGCAGGTGTGAGATTTTTCCTTTCCCTCTCGAGGGTCTAGCGTCGCGTGTTAGGAGATGAATTACTGAGGAATTTGGGAATTTTGGATCGGAGAGAGAGAGAAAGAGGTGTACAGAAGAAGAGAGAAAGAGAGGATAGCAATTCGTGCTTATGGTGACCCATGCAGGTCACGAACCGGCTTGGATCTGAGAAGCAAAGCTGGAATCACAGAGAGGGAACTCTTGAGAGAGAGAGAAGAAAAAGTTGAGAGAGTTGTAGCGAGAAAGGAATCGTGCTGATAACTTGTTATGAAACTTATGAATTCAATTATCAAATCCACTTATATATATAGGATTACCAAAGAGGCTATGAGCCGTCGTATTTGACGGCTAGCTAAAGGTGGTCGTACAATACAATTTCAATTTAATTTATAACATATATATATATATATATATTTGTTTCATTCTAATTATATATAATATGTGTTTTTGAATTGTTCAGCAGGATTTGAATGTTTACTAGCTAGTCCTTAATTGATAGGAAAACCTCTGCATGACGACCTATTACATGAGTACTGACAAACCAAAGCAAAAGCCTGGCCACTATCTTCTTTCCATATATACGTTTAATTTCTTGTTGACAAGACCTTGGAAATCAGGTGAACGTCGTCCTTAATTTGGCTAGAAGAAGCTTGGGGTATCATTTACACCTTATCAGCTGGCATTCTTAATGGCAGCTCGATCAGTAAGGCCGGATTAGGTAGGAAGTCTATCAAAGCCAAAGAAGTCGACGCTAACAAGTTCGGACCCCAACCTCAATCAACTTCATATATATGTCAATCTCGATCTAAAGTAGTGTTACAATTATAAAGAAATTATATAAAAATAATTTTATAAACTGATGTAGTTTTATGTGATTCGTCAGATTTATTTTACAGTAAAAATAACTTTATAATTTGACAAATCACATCAATTTATGAGATTATTTTTATATAATATATATAGATATAAAACGGTGAGTTGCTGCTTACTCATTACGTAGCATATTTAATGGGGTGGGAGGGTTGGCAATTTTACAGACTATAAGAATATTATTAAGTTTTTAATAAAAATTAATGGGGGTAATATAAATTTATCTCAAAGATATACACAGTAAAGATATCACGTAATATGCATAAAGTATTTCCCAAAATATATATTTCAACCATTACGAAATTTACACAAAAATAATACTAACGAGTCACTTATCAGCTCGTTTGCTAATCTAAATGTATTATTTTAATTTATGATGTCATGTTTGATATGAAGACATCTCAAAATATATCCGATTACGGATATAAGTTTTTCTGATAAATTAATGATAATAATTTTTCTTAATAAAAAAATTTATATACAAAATTGCGTCACATGATGTATAATACTACTCAAGTTTTCTGTGTGTTGATTCTCGTTTAGGTAGCTTATACTTTAATACAAAATATTGATAACGACTTATTTTTCTAAGCAGGCTGCGTGTGTATATATATATATATATATATATATATATATATATATATGTTTATATAAATACACACACAAATATTTTACGAAGTCTGTTACAGGAAAGTGTAAAGGGTCCTTAATTTCCATCGCGGAGGGTAAGCTAGCTGGCGGCAAGCCGCAGGAGGTATTTTATTAGGGATACTAGCTGCTAGTGGGGTATGCTATCAAATTGTGCAAACATATATATATGAGACAAATACGTAGTGTATATTAATATTAGAATATTATAATATATGCATGCAGGTCATGATTTTGGCTTCTTTTAGTCATCAATAATGACTTGATAGACCATCATCTCCTTAGAGTAATTGACCATATATATCACAATATTTTTCAATTTGTTATAAAACTAATAAAAAGAGAAAGAGCAAAAGAGAGAGATCTTGAATATGAGAGAAATGTTTAGAGAACTTTATTTTCTCTTATTTCTTGGTGCCTTACACAAATGAGGACTCCCTCTATTTATAGGGATCTCTTGGTACAAAGAATGGTTATGATTGTTACACTTGTTATCAATTCAATGGTAAAGAGTACAAAGGAGGTTAGGTGTACCTAAAATCACCATTGATGGCTAAATGTGGTCATACAATACAATTTGAACTTGGTTTCTAACACTCCCCCTTTGGATGACCACATATAAAGAATATGCCTCGTTAAAACCTTGTCATGGAAAAACCCAGTGAGAAAAAAACTAATGACGAAGGAAAAAGAGTACAATAATCTGTATATCACCAAGTGTTTTAAGATTGCCTCATTAAAACCTTGCAAAGAAAAACCCAGTGGGATAAAACCTTAGCGAAGGAAAAAGAGTACAATCAGCACAAGTCTTCAAGACTTTACTCCCCCTGAAAAGTGCATGATAATATGTCTTCAAGTCTCCGCATTCCAATGTTCTGCACAAGCTTCTTAAATGTTGCAGTTGGTAATGCTTTAGTGAATAAATCTGCCAGATTATTACTTGACCGTATCTTCTTGACATCAATTTCAACTTTCTTCTCATGAATTGTAATGATCTTCTTGTATGGATCTGATAGATAACTCGCATTTGTATATCCATCTAATTGTGGACTTGATCCAAATAATCATATATTCAGGGCTTCAATTGAACTGGAGATAATGTATTTCAGGACCAAGAATTTCTCCATTGTCTTCACAAGGACGAAATGGATTTTTCTCCTCATCAAATTATCGAGCAACCATTGGAGTACTCAGGACTTTATAGTGAAATTCACCATATTGATCCAAGATCATTTTAATATTGAATTCACTACTCTTCTAGAGTTGTGCTCTTCTGGAGTTGTACTCTTCTGGAGTTCTTGTAAATAACATAATTACTGGAGGAGTTATCAAAATTAAGCCGCAAACCTCCATATTCAAAAACGGTGGCCATCTTTTTAGGCCAGACAAGCATCACGAGATTTTACAGTTCTTATGTACTTGTCAGGCGCCGAAAGGCTATAATGCTACATCTGCTGTCCGGCGACGCAGGGCTATGATGCTATACCTCGTCTCTTGTAAAGATATGCTTCACGAGGGATGCCGTGAATCAATAGAGGTGCTTAGTTTTTCACTATAAAAGAGATGTTCAGATCATCTTCATTCGCATCTCATCTTCTTCACTTTTCTGTAATCATACTGCATTCTTACTTTGCAATTTCTTTCTGCATTTTTATTTTGCAATCTCTTTCTGCATTCTTACTCTGCAATGGCTCAGCAATCTTCTCATGGCCAATATCTAAGGTATTATGCACCTCGTTCATCAGCTGTTCCTGCTTCTACCACAGGTGCTATAGTGCAATATAATAATGGTCTGACTAATAAGTCAGATGTTGAAGCTATCTACGAGCTTGTAAAATTCGGTGCCCATTACTCTTCAACTATTTATGCATTTTCTCAGCGACTACAATCCAAATCTTATGATTTGGACAAACTCCATGAGAAAATTTCTATCCTTCAGCGACTTCTTCAGGAGTCTAACGTGAAGATAGAAGCAATAAAGCAAGAGAATAGGAAATTAAAATCTCAGCTTAAGTCTTCTTTTAGATTGCCTACTTCTTTAGATAAGGATGCCATGCAGATTCTTGAAGAACAAGAGCGTTTAAAGAATGAGGCGAAATGCCTCAAATTTCTGTAATTTTTGCTTCAAGATAATAAAATAATATTTCACAAATACTCATATTTGTGTTTCTATCTTCTGGTAGATATTCTGTGTGCTCCATTTTATTTCTCATTTAATAATGCACATTTATCTCCCCATGAAACCGAAAGGGTTTTATATTTCAAATATGTGCAGTTCTTCTGATCTCTTCAGGAGTTTCAAGAAGATTTAAATCATCAACCACAATAATAACAAATCCGGAATCTCTTAATAAAAACACATGGGTATATTGGATTATTTTCAAATCCTTCTTTCAATAAATATTCGCTAATGCGTTTATACCACATGCATCCGGATTGTTTTCTGGATATACTCAGATAACAAGCTTCAAGCATTTTATATCCTTCAGGGATTTTCATATATATGCCTTGGTCTAATGACCCATATAAATATGCAGTGACCACATCCATTAACTGCATATCCAATCTTTTTGTAACTACCAAACTAGTCAAAAATCTGAATGTGATTGCATCCATAACAGGAGATTATTTTTCCTCATAATCAATCCCTGATTTTTGCAGTTTTCATGAGCTTTTCTGGAGCCTCAATGAAATTTAAATTATCTATATAAACTGCAATAAAAGATAATATAAATACTGAAAATATATTGAAAATAGCATGTTCCACATGCGTTTAGCTTGCATTAGATCATATAAGGATTTTAAGACTTGATAGAATATGTACTTCAGGACTATATGCTTCATGCATACCCAAACTCTTGGTAACTATCAAGTTAATACAAATCTCAATATGATCTCTTTAACTTCAAAAACATATCAATATTATTTCTACTGGAAATATATTCGTGATTTATAAATCACATTTTCATTTCATTTATATAAATACCCACTCATATTCAACAAGCATCACCTCATAGGTGTTTGGACTTCAAGTCCATATGCATCGCATTTTACTAATGATAACAATTCTGCAGGAATTGTTTATTTCTATTTTGGCCAATATTTTACGTCGGTATTCTTCGACGATTCTGAGCTCACTTTCTTTATTACTTCTGGTAATATCAAATGCCATCTTATATGAAAATACGTTGTCGACAACGGTTTTATTTCTCTCCATAATTTCTCATTTACTCATGAAATGTAATATCGAGATCTCGTTATTTTCAGGTACCTGTCCCTCTTCAAGGGAAGACATTTCATGAAAACCTCTTCAGGAGGTACTCTTCAGGAGTATTATACTCTTCAGGAGTATTCATTATGAGAGAATTTTAGATGGACTTTATTGCTTGTTTTGTGGGTACGGCCTCTTCAGGAGCACCGATTTCTTTTCTTTGTGCTTTTCTCTTTCCGAGATGCTTTATCATTTGTATCAATAGGTCTCACATGCTTTCAGACATGTCTTATGTTCATTAGACTGCTAAATTTCTTAATTGCCCTGCAGGGACTTCAATCCTCACTGGGATTTTAGCAGCTAGAATATGAGACCTTTTATCTTATTGCATCCATACATTAATTATCATATGAACTTCCAGTTCACCTATGATAATCATGATAACGTCGAATTATTTCATCTTATTTGCTTCTAGCAAATTTTTCTTTCCACTTCTGGTGGTAAAACTTTCTTTCCACTTCTGGTGGTAAAGCTTTATAGTAAAAGAATCTTCTGGTTCTTTTATGGACGTCCATATGAAAATCATTCGACTTATCATAATTGATTTTGGATGATCAAGATAATCATGAAAAGATACAAATATTTTGAATCATATCACTTTTGATTCATCAACATAATATCATCTCAAAGAGAAAACTGATAATATTTTTAATAGGAGCTTCTGGCTCGAAATCATTGAAGTACTATAAATATATTCATCACCACGTCCAATCTTTTGGATTCTTTGAAAACAATTCGTCATTCTCTTCTGGGAATGATATAAATCCAATTTCATTCACTTCAGGGAATGATGTGAAACTAGTAGGACGTGGCTCATGATTTCTTATCAAAATCTCATTATTTTGCTTAGCCACTACAAAATCAGATATAAATTTAGAATATATTATGAACTTTTACACTCGATATTGCTACTTCAGGAGCACATTCGAGGCGTTCATTTTAAACATATATTCTTTAGTGGTTTTTCTCAACACACTTTCAATTATGCAACTTCAGGTGCATAAATCATAATGAGCCTTTTGGTACACATATTGCTCACTTAAATTATCTCACAGAATCAATAGATCCTTTATTATGAGATACTCAATAAAATTATTGATTTAAATCGATCCTTCAGGGATGCTCAATTTCTATTCCAAGATAGATCTTATCATCAATAATTCATAACAAGTATATAAAAATAAATAAAACTTGTATGAAAAATATGTGAATAAACATAAAATTTAATCAAGTAATAATAATGAATATAACATTTCATATTCATTTGGAAACTACAAATAATATATTGAAACACTTACTTGAAGTATAAGCCTACTAGCTTCAAGATCGTCAGAACCTTCGTGCTGATAACGTGTTATAAAACTAATGAAAAGAGAGAGAGCAAAAGAGAGAGAGATCATGAATATGAGAGAAATGTTTAGAGAACTTTGTTTTCTCTTATTTCTTGGTGCCTTACACAAATGAGGACTCCCTCTATTTATAGGAATCTCTTGGTACAAAGAATGGTTATGATTGTTACACTTGTCATCAATCCAATGGTAAAGAGTACAAAGGAGGTTAGGTGTACCTAAAATCACCATTGGGGGGTAAGTGTACCTAAAATCACCATTAATGACTAAATGTGGTCATACAATACAATTTGAACTTAGTTTCTAACACAATTAAGAATTATAGATCATGAATTTTTAATATATATTAATTTTTTCATTCTACTTATATATAATCATGTGTTTTTGAATTGTTCAATTCTAGAAATAGTATTAATGAGAAATATATTAATTAATTTATACAAACATATTAATTTATGTCTATAATTGATTTTTGGAAACTAGTTGGAACACGCGGCTTTCTTGTCATATAATTATATATTTTGGCTCCAAGAATAAATAAATAAATAACCCAGCATGCAACCAAAGAGATCGATTATCATCAACTCAAAAAGGTGAATCACTTGGGCTGGTTTGACTTTATAAATCTTTCAAACTATGTCATCATATCTCAATATCCGAATATCATTTGAAGACGATTATTTTTTAGTTTTAAATTTTCAACCTGTTTATCTAATCATTATAATACTTAATTATTATAATTTTTTTTAAATTTTTAAATAAAATATAAAAAATAATTCAATTTTTTTAAATTTAAAAAAGAAATTATATTAAAAAATTATATTCTAATATTATTTTAATTTTATAATTTTCTATTTAACTTTTTCTCTTTCATTTTCTAAAATTTTATAAAAATCAACTCTATGTTATGAAACTAAAGGAGAAATGATATTGTAAGAGCAAACGTTGTTATTCAATGCAAAACTTCTTCATATACAAGTGAATAATACCGATCACATATATAGGAGTACAAATAGGTTTATGTATAGCTTAAGTCATAATTGATATCTAAATATGGTCTTAATTGATAGCTAATGATTGGTCTTAATTGATGGCTAAATGGTCTTAATTGATGGCTAAAGATGGTCTTAATTGATGGCTAAAGGTGGTCATACAAATCAGTTTATAACATTCCTTCTTTGGATGACCATACATAAAGAATATGTATCGTTAAAATCTTGCCAAGGAAAAACTCAGTGGAAAAAAACTAATGGCGAAAGAAAAAGAGTACAACATTCATGTGTACTGCTAAGTACTTTAAAATTGTCTCATTAAAACCTTGCAAAGGAAAATCCAGTGGGATAAAACCTTAACGAAAGAAAAAAAATACAATCAGCACAAGTCTTCAAGACATTTACTCCCCCTGAAAAGTGCATGATAATAGGTCTTAAGTCTCAACATTCCAATGTTCTACACAATTTTCTTAAATGTTGCAGATGGTAATGTTTTAGTGAATAAATCTGCCAGATTATCACTTGATCATATCTGCTTAACATTAATTTCACATTTCTCCTGAAGTTCATGGATTTAAAAGAATTTAGGTGAAATATGTTTAGTTCTATCACCTTTGATATATCCTCCTCTAATTTGGATAATACAAGCATCATTATTTTCGTATAAAATTGTTAGGCTATCATTAATCACTGGAAGACCACATTTTTCTTGAATATGTTGAATCATTGATCTTAGCCAAATATATTCTCGACTTGCCTCATGAATTGCAATGATCTCTGAGTGATCTGAAGGGGTAGCAGATAGTGTTTGCTTGACAGATCTCCATGATATAGCAGAATTTTCATAAGTAAATACATATCCAATTTGAGATTTACCTCTGTGTGGATCTGAAAGATAACCTGCATCCACATATTCAACTAATTGTGGACTTGATCCATGTTGATAAACTAATCACATATCAATCGTACTTCGGAGGTATCGAAAGACATGTTTAATACCATTTAAATGTCTTCGAGTTGGTACGGAATTATATCTTGCAAGTAAATTAACTGAAAATGCAATATCAGACCGAGTGCAATTTGCAAGATACATCAGGGCTCCAATTGCATTGAAATATGGTATTTCAAGACCAAGAATTTCTTCATCGTCTTCATAAAGACGAAATGGATTTTTTTGCACGTCAAGTGATCGAACAACCATTAGAGTACTCAAGGGATGAGCTTTGTCCATGTAAAAGTGTTTCAAGACTTTCTCTGTATAATTTGACTGATGAATGAGAATTCCATTTTGTAAATGTTCGAGTTGTAGCCTGAGACAAAATTTCGTTTTGCCAAGGTCTTTCATTTCAAATTCATTTTTTAGATATGTAGCAGTTCCTTTGATATCTTCAAGAATTCCAACAAGATTTAAATCATCAACATAAACCGCAATACTAACAAATCCGGAGTCTAATTTCTTAATAAAAACACATGGGCATATTGGATTATTCTCAAATCCTTATTTCAATAGATATTCGATAATGTGTTTATACCACATGCATTCGGAATGCTTTAACCCATATAAAGATCTTTGAAATTTAATAGAATACATATTTCTGGATGTACTCAAATTAGAAGTTTCAATCATTTTATATCTTTCAGGGATTTTCATATATATGTCATGATCCAATGATCCATATAAATATGCAGTGACCACATCCATCAACTGCATATCCAATCTTTTTGTAACTACCAAATTAGTCAAAAATCTAAATGTGATTGCATTTATAACAAGAGAGTATGTTTTCTCATAATCAATCCCTAGTTTCTGCAGGGAACCTTGTGCAACAAGTCATGTTTTATATCGCATAATTTCATTACTCTCATTACGCTTACGTATAAATACTCATTTATATCCAATAGACATTACACCCTTTGGTGTTTGTACAATTGGTCCAAAGATCTCTCGCTTTGCTAACGAGTTTAATTCAGCTTCAATAGCAGGTTTTCATTTTGGCTAGTCATTTCTACGTCGACATTCTTCAACAGTTCTTGGCTCAATTTTTTCATTACTTTTGGTAATGTCAAGGGTCATTTTATATGAAAATATGTTGTCGACAACAATTTTATTTCTATCCAAAATTTTTCCAGTACTTATGAAATGTATCGAGATCTCGTTATTTTCAGGTACATGTCCCTCTTCAATGAAAGACATTTCATGAAATATCTCTTCAGGAGGTTCTTTTTCAGGAGATTTAGTCTCTTCAGGAGCATCAATTACTCTTATGACATGTGTTGTGGGTATAGACTCTTCAGGAGTACCAAATTCATTTTATACTTTTCTCTTTCGAAAAATTTTGTCCTTTGCACCAATAGGCCGTACACACTTCAGATGTGTCTTAGATTCACCTATTGCTGTTTTGCTAACTTGTCATTCAAGAACTACAAAATTTGCTGGAACATTAACAGTACGAATATATGATTTTGCCACACCTTTAGTGTCAGTAAATACATCCGGTAATTAATTTGCAACACTTTACAAATAAATAATATTTTGAACATCTAGTTTACATTCATTTGTACGATAATTAAATTGGGAAAGGGCTTTATTTTTCCAAGTAATCTCCTGTCATGCTTCAGGCACCAACTTCTCATTACTCAATGTTGGAAAAATGAATTCGTTAAAATGAAAATCCTCAAAACTTGCCTTAAACATATCTCCTGTAAGAGGCTTAATGTATCTAATAATAGATAGAGAATCAAATCAAACATATATCCTAAGTTTACGTTGAAGACCCATCTTTGTACATTGTGAATGTGCAATTGGAACATATATCGTACATCCAAAAATATTAAGATGAAAAATATTTGGTTGTTGACCAAATGCAAGCTGTAATGGAGAATATTGGTGATATGTTGATGGTCTAACTTGAATCAACGATGTTACATGAAGTATAGCATATTCCCAGGCAGAAATATGAAGTTTTGATTTCATAAGTAAAGGTCTAGCAATTAGCTAAAACCTTTTAATTAATGATTCAGATAAACTATTTTAAGTGTGTGTGTGGGAAACTGGATGTTCAACATCTATTCTTATTGACATGCAATAGTTATCAAAAACTTGAGAGGTAAATTTTCCTGCATTATCTAATCGAATAGTTTTAATTGGATAGTCAGGGAATTGTGCTCGTAGTTTAATTATTTGGGCAAGAAGTTTAGTAAATGTAATATTTTTAGTGGAAAGTAAACAAACATGTGACCATCGACTTGATGCAATTAAAACCATAAAGTATTTAAACGGTCCATTTGATGGTTGAATAGGCTCACATATATCCCCATGAATTATTTGTAAAAATGACGGAGATTCAAAAACAATCTTTAAGAGAGATGGTTTGATAATCAATTTACCTTGAGAATATGCAGAGCACAGATATTAATTGGGTAAGATAATCTTTTGATTCTTTAGGGATGCTCAAATGCATTATCAATTATTCGTTTTATCATTATTGATTTCGGATGTCCAATGCGATCATGCCAAGTCATAAATACCTTTGGGTCAATGCACTTCTAGTGCATTACCACATGTGATTCAATTGTTCTCATTTCTGTATAATACAATCAGATGAGAGAGCATACAGTTTTTCTAATATGAGCTTCTGGCTCGAAATTATTTTAGTAATGAGAAGATGCTCTTTACTATCTTCATCGGTGGTTTCAATATGACAACTATTACGACGTATGTCCTTAAAACTCAATAACTTTCTTCTGGAAAGAGAGCATCATCAATACAAAATTTGGTACCATTAGGCAACACAATATAAGCTCTTCCGAAACCTTCAATTAGATTCGATGAATCAGATATGGAATGGACGGAAGCTTTACTCAATGTTAGATTTTGATAATATTTTTTATTCTTAAGAATTATGTGAATTGTAGCACTGTCAGCCAGACATACATCTATATTATTTATCTCAGAGATAAAAAGTTCATCAGTAAGACTCATAATTCTACAAAATATATAAAATTTTCATTACTACAAAACATTGCAAGATATAAAATTTTTTTACTATAAGATAAAGAAAATACATTAATTAAAAAGGAACACTTCCATCACCAATCAAATGATTAACTCTACCACTAGAATTCTCAAAGAAATAGAAACATCAAGGTTTGTAATATCTTCTCCATCTATAGAAACTAAAGCATCTGATGGTTCAACAAAATTTGTTTCAAATTTTTTTGTTTTCTCTTTTATAGAAACTTTGTATAAGTCAACCAAGTGCTTAGCTGTATGATAGGTATGAGACCAATGTCCAGTCATATCACATCTATGACATCCATCTTCATCTTTCTTTGAAATTTTGGTATGACGACCTTTACCATTCTCTGAGTTGAACCACTTCTGGTAGTACGATGCATATATATTATTATCCCTTTTAGTGTGGTCGTTTCTAAGATCTCTACTTCTATAGTTTTTCCTACCACGTTCACGCCATCGATTTCTTTGAAAATATGCACCATTCACTTATGAGAAATGTGTAAATCTAGTACCATTCATTTCAGGGAATGATATAGAACCAGTAGGACGTGACTAATAATTTCTTAACAAAAGTTCATTATTTTACTCAGCCACTAGAAGACAAGATATAAGTTCAGAATATTTTTTGAACTTTCGCTCTCGATATTGCTGTTGCAGGTGCACATTCGATGCATGAAAAGTAGTATATGTCTTCTCTAACAAATCATTATCAGTGACTTTTTCACCACATAATTTCAAGATTGAGCTAATTTTAAAGAGTAGAGAGTTATACTCACTAACACGCTTGAAGTCTTGCAACCTCAGGTGCATCCAATCATGAAGAGCTTTTGGGAGGATTACAGTTTTCTGGTACTCATATATCTCCCTTAAAACATTTCATAAAATAAGGGGATCTTTCACCATGAGATACTCAGTTTTTAATTCTTTATAAAGATGGTGCCGAAGGAAAATCATTGCCTTAGCGTGGTCCTGACAGGACCCTTGATTTCCTTCTTTAATTGTATCTCCCAGGTTCATCGCATCCAGATGGATCTCAGTATCAAGAATCCAAGATAAATAATTTTTTCCAGAAATGTCAAGAGCAACGAATTCCAATTTTGAAAGATTTGACATTTTCTACATATATAAATAAGAAAATAAGTATGTTTATATTGTAAATAAGAAATACATTCACAAAATCATAAGAATAAACATAAAATTTTATTAAGTAATGTAACATTTCATATTCATTGTGAGAACTACAAATAATATATTGAAAAATTTACTTGAACTAGAAGACTACTATCTTCAAAATTGTCAGAATATTCGTGCTGATAACGTGTTATGAAACTAAAAGAGAAATGATATTGTAAGAGAAAATGTTGTTATTCACTATAAAACCTTTTCATATATAAGTGAATGATACTCATATATATAGGAGTACAAAGAGATTTATATATAGTTTAAGTCATAATTGATAGCTAAAGATAGTCTTAATTCATGATGGCTAAACATTGGTCTTAATTGATAACTAAATTATTTTAATTAATGACTAAAAGTAATCTTAATTGATAATTAAAATTGACCATACAAATCAATTTATAATACTCTTAACTATTATCTCGTTTATGTAACCAAAATTTATACATAGCCACTTGAATTATCTCGTTTGCTAAAATCCAACGTCCAGCCAAAGTTCCTCGAGTTAATAAAATAGATACCTAGAGCCTAGTTGACCATAAAGAAAGATATTAATCCTTATCCCTTGAATAGACATGCTCTAACTTATCCACATACATAATTGATTAACTTCACCTTAAATAAAATAAACAAGCATCGGAATAAAATAATAATATATATCAGAACGTGTTAAAGAGTTGTCAAATGATCAATCTGCATAAAAATAAAAAAGTTCAAATCAATTAATTACATTATTGGGGTCTCGTCGTCTTGATTTTTATAAAAACAATAAATAAATAAATAACATTATAAATTATTCTTCATACTATTAAGTTATTAACGGCCTCTTGGCAGCGAAGCATCTCAACAACCTGGGCCATGGTGGGCCTATCATTCTTGTCTTCTGCAACGCATTGCAAAGCCACCTTGAGCAGAAGTTCCATTTTAGCCGAGTCATATCTGCCGCCCATGCTTGGATCTACAATCTCGTCAATATTCCACGACTCCCTTGAAGCTTCACCATCAGATGCATGATCTTCTCCCTCACCTGCGTGCAATCTAGTATGCCTTTGCCCCTCCGCCACCAGAGCTATGCGCGTCCTGTGGGGCTCTTCCAGTAACCATTTCCAGCACACAATCCCATAGCTATAGACATCAACTTTAGAGGTGATAGGAAGATTATAAACCCATTCAGGAGCCATATAACCTCTAGTTCCTCTCATCTTTGAGAAGCTTGAATGATCTGCTCACCTCTATTCAGTAGTTTGGACAGACCAAAATCTGCTACCTTTGGTTGATAGTTGGAGTCCAAGAGTATGTTATGAGGCTTTACATCACAATGTAAAACCCACTCTAGGCACTCTTCATGCAAATAAGCTAGGCCTTCGCTGTGCCCACTGCAATATCAAACCTCTTTTCCCAATCAAGTTCGTTAGAAGTAAGTTTTTCTGCTAAGGATCCATGCTCCATGTACTCGTAAACCAGAAGCCTATGCTTTCCCTCTGCGCAGTATCCCCAGATTTCTATCAAGTTCATGTGGTTAAGCCTCCCAATGGTATTTACTTCTGCTAGGAATTCGGCTTCTCCTTGGTTAGCTTCGTCGAGTCTTTTGATTGCTGCAACTCGCTTATCGGGCAGTATACCTTTGTATACTACCCCTCCCCCTCCTCGTCCAATCACTTCAACGAATCCCCGCGTGGCCTTCTTCAGCTCCGAAAAGTTGAATCGCTTGAATCTAGACATCAGGAGGTATCCTTCTGCAACTGGGTCGGAATTCTTACTGCTCATGAATAAGGATAAGAACACAAGGAAAATGCAGATTACCTCTAGGCCTCCCACTGCAGTAGCAAACCAAAGCAAAAGCTTCACTGTCTTATTTTCATACGTTCCTCCAACTTTCCTGCTAAGTCGGCTATGCAATTCAACCTTGATTCGGAGGCATCCAGCGTCTGGTTATATAAAAAACTAGCTTTGAGTACTTTTAAATAAAAGTCTCCCTCAAAATTTGGTGTAAGTTGTCCATTGTATAACTCATACTTGGGGTAACATAAATAGCCCCCGTCAGCTGCGCTAAATTTAAATTGGAAACCTTTGCAACCACACGTCGTCAGGCATTCGTTTTTACAGTGTTGTAAGGTCACATTAGGCTGGAACTCTATATCATAGCCATAGAACTCAACATGAGAAAGTTGGAGAAAACTAGACAGCCTTTCATGACTCTGATTGCAAGGGAGATTGAAGTCTGCTTCACAGCCAAAAGACCAATCAGTTGGATCTTTGATCTTGAATCCCTGCAAGCAAGAGCATCTCCTGCCGGAAGCATGACCATAACTACAAACACTACTGGGCCCACATATGCCATGAATCGTGCATGGATCCGACAACGCTTGCCATGTGACAACCCAATCCCACTCCTCATTCATTGCTTCCAGGCTGTATAATCGAAGGTTACCGTCACGATCAAGAGTTAATCTTCTGTGAGTTTTCACACCAAAATCTGTAGCTAGGATCACCAAATGATCAGATGACCAGAAATAGCCCGACTCGTTCAGTACTGCAGCTCTACTAGAGTTCTACATAGACCTTCCGGCTTGTCCAGGATCACTAAGCCATGGTTCAGGCCAGTAGAGACTGGATACAACAGGACCTTGGTACAACAGACGAAGGACATTATCGTTGTCAAAAAATAGCTTATAGTAGCCAGAAGAATAGTCTACTTTGCTTGATTTTGAGACAAGGGTTGAAATCCTGGTTAGCGTTTGTTGTGGAAGAAGAGTATCTGTTGGTGAATCAAAGCTCTGCCAGATGACACCACTCTGAGAATGATTTAGAACAAGATTTCCGGTGTTTTGGAGCTGTAGTTGCAATTTCGAGGACTCTAAAGGGGTCGAGGCTGCTGTTCTGGTGGTCCAAACGGTTATACCGACCGAGTTTGTTAGGCGAAGCTTGCCATCTTCCGAAAGCGAAAGCTGTGAACCTGTTCCATCAACGGGATCATCTCGGTTTGCCAACCAAACAACGGTCGGAGCTGAGGACCTTGTCAACCATATGGCAAAGCAGAAAGCGTTTTCACCGACTGGGAAAAATCCCGCAGAGAAATCACCATTGAGAGAAACCAGTTTGTCGCTTGGGTTCTCAACAGATAAAGATGAGCCTCTGAGAACGTCAGATGTTTTTGATGATGAAGATAGGAGAGGAGTGTGTATGAGCGTAAGAAGAAGGAAGAAAATTGAGATATCCATGACGAGAATGCAAGAGGTTACGTAGTCTGATAGATGCATATATAGGAGAAGAATGCAAATGTTAGCAGACGGCCGCCACTTGTTTTCCCATCCCTCAGACAAAGACTTGCTCCCAAAATGGCTATGGGTGAGAAACCTCGACCGGAAATCACTTGTCACGTGGACGTCCATTGTTTTATTATTGTACGCCAGTGTTGATTTTCCGAACTCAAATGGCGATTTTAAGATCGTTAATGTTTTTTTTTATAACGTCATTATTTAGACAAGAACGAAGTCGATTGAAATCTTAAGGAATATTTTCTGATTAATGAAGGTGTAATTCAGCGATGGAGATCATGTCATCATGTGGTCAAAGTACAGCTTAAAACCTCAATCATGGCCTTGCTTGATGGTGCAAGTTTACGTTGACTCTCGCCCAAGGTTACCTGATTAATGCTAATGTTATGGACCTGCGAGGTATGCTACCAGAGGCTACCGCGGTCCGTGCATCACGCGATTGAATGTGAATACAACAAACATTTTAAATCATACACAGTACTCCCGTGTTTATTGGGCAGCTCTTTTTTTTTTTTTTTTTTTTTGAGTGGACAGCTTATTTTTAGAGTGCAGGTTGAAATATATATATTATTTTTTAATTGAAGATTCTAGTGGAATTTTTTTATTTAATTTCTTTCTTTTTCTCATATAAGTATTGGTTGGATTACTGTTTAATTCCATCGTATCTACAATAATTGATTTTTGGTTCATTGTATCGGCTCTAGAAATAAATAAATAAATAAAATATAGCATATAGCCGATGATAAATTAAAGTGACTGTGGGGGCCGGCCCTACCTATATATATAAATATAAATTAATATAAAATAGGATAGAAGAAAAATGAGACTTCTTCACTAGATATATATAGTATTCCATGTGGTTTGAGACTGGTGTGAATAACTTTTTGGGTCAAATGTTGAATAACGAAAACGACCTATTTTAGGGTGTATATATATATATATATATATATATGATTGGGTGTTTCGATATCCATGGTACTGTACGTAGTCCAATGTGCGTGGTATGCTCACATGGTCATGATCGATGAGTCATGACAACCAAGTTGTGGAAGATATTCCGCTCGATTTAATTAATTAAGTGGCTGCTAATTAACTTGTACAAATAATTAATCTCGAATCATGATCATTCCCCAAGTATTATTTAAATCTTATATAAATTAAATTATGTCACATGAATAATATGCAGTACTCATGTAACAATCTTTAAATAAAAATATTATTAAAATAAAATAAATCTGGGCCATCAATATTAATTGCCATCTTTTATCTGCTTCCCTTCTTGTTAAATTCCAATAAAAATAAAAGAACAAAACAAGAACTGAGGTACCTTGTCTGGCTAATTCGATCGTGATGATCTATATTGAGAGGCCGGGTTTTTTATTTTTATTTTTTTAAAAGGTGATCTCAATGAATGAATAAACACGCTACTTTGCAAAAGCTTCAAAATACAATAAGATTTTACTCAAAAAATAAAAAGGCACAACTTGTTCTTGAAGTGGTCAGAATGGACCAATGTGCTTTCACTAGCTTCAAAGCACAATACACTACAACAAAAATGAGATTTTCGGACCATTTTGATTTGGAACAAAATGAAAATTGTCTCAAAAAATGAGATTATGGACGAAATGAAAATGTCGTGCCCAAAAAACAATAATCCTTTACTCCGACAGTATCTAGGATTCCTCAAACAATGTGATATATCTCACACCGGATAAATCCTTAACCCTTCCCCCTCTTACTAAGACTACAGAATGTTCTTGTAAATTATGGCCAATACCAGGTATATAAGTAGTGATTTCAAATCCAGAGGTTAAGCGTACTCTAGCAACTTTACGTAAGGAAAAGTTTGGTTTTTGGAGGTGATAGTAGAAAAGTTGACAGATAAGTCACCCTTACTGCCACTCTACGGAACCGTACATGAGATTTTCACCTCATACGGCTTCTTGTTCAATTCTTTCGAAGTCATTGAATCCTTTTCCTTGTTCGAGTAACTGGGACCAATTCAGTATGCATCAAAAGGTGCGCATATGGTTCATAAAGATACAATTTTATCCTAATCAACCGTCTTTATCGAGAATGATTACTTTTTTTAGGCTAAGAGGTTGATAGCAAGATCTTACGTTCGAATTACGGAAATAATTTGTCCCTAATAATAAAATCGTTCGAAACTTATAATTTAATTGTTCGAACGAGAATTATATTTGGTCGAACAATAATTTGGCGTGTTAAATGAAAAAAGTTTAGTAGGATATTGAATTATCGTTCAAATGGTACGTAATCAATGTTGGATCCTAATTTGTATTCAAACTGTGATCATAGTTCCTTTTTTTATTATTTAGAATTATATTTATATTAACTAGTAATTTATAAGAAATTTATCAATTAAATAATAGGAATAATATAAATCAATAATTAATTCAGAAAATTAATACTAATTCATAATTAAATACTTAATTGACAAAACATGAGATATTGTCCATTCCAAAAAAAAATGAAAAAAAAAATACTAAGACCCCAACTGTCTACACATATTCTCGACTGTAGCTATGTGTTCCTTTATCTGTGCTAGTCTAGTACTGATCATGACCTGAGTCGCAGACATGGCATCAAATTATGTATGTAAGTCAGAGAAGCTAGCATTAATCTCTATACGTAAGTCAGAGATGGTAGCATTAATCTCTATACATAACTTGGATATGGCAGTATGAACCTTCATACACACTGCTGATGTCTGTCCATTGATTGTTGCACGCACTATATCATCCATCTCCTCACGAGTAGCTGTGCATGATGCCTCAACCTGCATGGATCTCTCACCAGCCGATACTCCATGATCTCCCGCCTGTGCATCTCTGTGAGGATCAACCAGGTCCGGAACAGGTCCACGAAGATGTAGCCTCAAGTGTCCCATGCTACGTGAGAGTGTGGTACTATTGATCGATCCCATCGGCTCCCGTTTATGCTCAGTAACATCAGGCACGATCCCGACATATAGCAAAAATCGGGTGATCAAAATCTCAAATGGTGGTATATCTGTCGAACTATATCGGGACTCTAACCGAATCCTATCGAATATATATCCCACCAAGTCGATAAGAATGCCACGAGCGACCCGTATCATAAATTTCGTCCAATCAATGCCAATCTCTATCTTTTGCTGCCAAGGGTCAATATTGTGGGTGATTATCAGATTCATAATCTTAAAGAAAGAAGATAGATTTGCTTGCTTGATACTCTTTGTTCCATCATACAAAGAAGCATCTAAACCAACAACCAAATCTCTCACATCATGATCAGCAAGGGCATCGAGCTTATATGTATAAACTAATACCTCATCCTCAGTCGTCTCTACTTGAAGGATTAGACTCTCTAGACACTACGTTTGGATATGCATCGCGCAGCCTAGGAATACCAAGATATTTAGTGAGTTCGTTTGCTGAAAATATAACTACAACTCCTTAGATAGAGATCCTACATGCCTCTCCGTCATTTGGGCTGGCACCACCGAGCTGTCTATAGAACTCAGCAACGATGTCGATATAGGCCACGATCTCTCATGCTTCTTCCCGCTAATCTAGAATAGGTCCTCAATCACGATCGTTGAAAACTAATGACAGAGAATGACCCTCCCAGACTAAACTCTGGAAGTCAGAAATCTTCACCTGCCGCTCTAGTGAAATAGTCCTCTCTCTGCCTGTTTGGATGCTAGTCTCGCTTGGATGGCGTTGCTTACGTACTGACCTAAATGAAGACATTATCAGCCTCAAATTATAAAAAGAAATTATATATGCAACATTAGTGATAAAAATATAACAAATATACTATTCACTAAATTATATACTAATAGCAATTTAATAAAGTCAAGACATTGTGAACAACAAAACTTTATAAAAATAATATCACATTATTTAATATTAATTAAATTAAATTAATAGTAATTTAATATTTAACAAAATGTCTATATCAATTTAATTATAACATAATGTGCATTCTCATATATATTGATAGAACTACAAAATGTGATAAAAATAAACTGGAGTCTTAGTATTAATTAGAAATTAATATCTAGTCATTTTGTTTTTAAATAAGAATATCTAGTCATTTAATATAAACCTAAATTGGTTTATCCCGTTCGAACTCTTACAACAGCGTTCGAACAGTTATCTTGGCTAATACCATTCGCATGACTCAAATCACTCACGTTCGAATGGTATGCCAATCACTGGCTTTCAAATGGTATGCAAATCAAACTCAGCAATGACTAACATCCCACAATGAATTTAAGCAAACCTACGGTGAAGATTGATGGACAAATGCTTCTATCCTAATTCAAACAAATAATCCAACAAAACTTAAATATAAACGGTAAAATAACTAGAAAAAGAATGTATCGGTACTTAGAGGAAGAGGCTCCGATGGGGGTGTGGTTACGCTGGTGATGCGTTCGATGGTGAAAACTGTTTGGAGAGCTATGGGGGGAGTGCGGTGGCGCTCCAAAAACTGACCCCTCCTCGATAATGTATACGTATAGTTCTGATCAAACGGTGTATAGTTTCAAATAATATAATACATATAGTAATTAGTATATATTCTGAGATATATTAATATCTTATTTAATATACTATAATATATCATAATTATTTATTATATAGTAAATATTGAATGTGAGATATATTATAGTCTAATATAATTAAATTAATACTATAATACTTAATAATTAAATTAATACTATAATTCTTAATACTTAATACTACTTATATGATATATATAGTTAATACCATATATTCCATTATACTATAATACTTAACACTATAATGCTTAATACTTAATATCATACACTTATACTTAATACCGTTTTCCTTATAATCTAATATAGATGACACTATATATGATACTATATATATGTTACTATAGTCTAATTAGATGACACTATATAAGTTACTTATAGTCTAATTTGATGATACTATATATGATGCTATATATATGTTACTATAGTCTAATTAGATGAAACTATATATGATACTAATGATGACATTATATAAGTTACTTATAGTCTAATTAGATGACACTATATATGTTACTTATAGTTTAATATTTATGATACTATTTTGTGATTTACTTAAAAAAGTTCTATACTATTGTGATTTACTTTAAAAAATATGTCTATATATATTATACTATATGTCTATAATAATTAAAAAAAAATATAGATGACATTATATATTAAACTATAATCTTAATTAATGTGTAATGTAAAAAAAAAATTACATAACTATTCGAATGTTTGTAGCGTTTGGCTCCTCCTAAAAGTTGTGAAGTGGGAAAGTTTGGCGTTGAAATTATTTCACGTTCTAACGGTTATTATTAACAGTTCAAACGAGAAATTTTATGATAAAATTATAGAACCCCCAAACTTTCCACACTCATTCAAGCTTTCTCCATTCAACTAAGCCCCTATCTCCTTAACCCAATCCCTCTCCTCTTCAATCCAACGTCATTCTCCCTCAATCCATATCTTAAATCCTTCATTCTTCATTTTACTTAATCATTATTCTCCCACTAATTTTCTTTGTTCATTGATTTTTGGTGGAGATTGTGGTCATTAATTTTTCATTTCATCTCCTTCAACCCAGGTATGTTCTTCAACCCACTAATTTTCTTTGTTCATTCATTTTTGGTGGAGATTGTGCAATGTTTAACAGTGTTTGTGGTTTAGATTGTTGTTTGTTCTTGAATATTGTTCTCTATTCTTGAAGATGTCTAGAATCTGGGATAAATCTATTCGAACGAGTATTTGATACCGTTCAAACGTGACTTAATATTTTTCAGCTCCTTTATATTTAATTTAAAATACTTAATATTTAAATTAAAACAAACATACTTAAGACTTAATAATACTAAAATACTTAATATTAAAATTAATATTACTTAAATTTATATTAAAATACTTAATATTTAAATTAAAATACACATACTTAAGACTTAATGATACACATACTTAATCTTTAAATGAAAATACAAATAGTTAAGACTTAATAATAATTAAATATTTAATATTAAAATACTTAATATTTAGATTAGTATATATTTAGTTAAGACTTAATAATACTAAAATACTTAACTATTTAACTAAATAATACTTAAATTTACATTAAAATTTTATAGTACTTAAATATTTAAGTAAATTAAAATACTTCCTAATACTTAATAATTTTGTTTTTGCTGTATTGTTATCATATGTTGTTGTTGTTTGATATATGTTAGCATATCTTACATTGTTGTTTCATCAAAATAAACCTTAGACCCGTTAGAGAGTTATCAATCTAAATGAAAACTTGATTAATAACGCTTGAAATTTTCAGATTGGACAGTTTGGGATTGTAAGATTATTCTCGCAAATTATCAAACTGAATATGTTAGAATCCAATATTATGATTTTGGTAGAGTTATCTCTTGTTCTCCGGATATGTAGTTTTGGTGATGGTACATCGACGTGTTTCACGTCAGTGCACAAGACCAAATCAGCATATTTGGGGAACTATGGAGAGATGTTGCCAAAATTTTGTTAGAAGTGATAGATAATAGTTTCTAGGTTGGCGACTATGATCTTACAATCTTGAATAGGATAGGACCAACTACTCGGTGAAACGTGGCATACTGCACATATGATACATGATTGTCATGCTAGTTTGTTGATGCACACGTGACTGTTTGTAATAAGATGGTCGACATGGATAAAAGTTGGAGGCAAATTAGTGAACGATTGGGTCAAAATTGCAATATATATGCTAAAGGTGTTAAGAAATTCTTGGAATTCGCATTGAGTACATGTGATAGTGATGGGCATATTAGATGCCCATGCCAGGAATGCATTCTTATAAGATAGACTTTGTGAGAGAGAATCTGTTTGTCAAAGGTATTGACATGGATTGTACTGATTGGATTTTACATGGAGAATCATATTCAACGTCATTCGAGGCTCCACATGAAGAAGAAGACATCGATGAAGATGTACAGCTAGAGGTTGTTGGAGATGAATACAATGAGGATATGGAGCAAATGTTGGGTGACATTGGTGCGGGAATGTTTGTGGATAATGGTGACACTCAGACACATCAAGTTCAAATGATGCGGGCCATGACACTTTCCCACGCTTGTAGAATGATTCACACCATGAGTTATACCCAGAATGTAAAAGATACAGTAAATTCTCATCTTTCATAAGACTACTTTACATAAAATCAATGTGCCGATTATCTATTAAGGTTGTCAATATATATGTTGCTCTAGCTATTTAAAGAGGCACTACCATTAGACAATAGTTTACCTCGTATAAAAAGTTGCAATGAGGACTCAGGTTTGATTACAACATAATACATGCACGTAAGAATGATTGCATATTATTTTGATAAGAGAATGAGCAGTTGATCGAGTGTCTTATATGTCACAAATCAAGATGGATATCTAAGAAGCAGAATGTGCCACAAAAGGTCGTACACCACTTTCCATTAATACCTAGATTATAACGATTATTTATGTTACGTGCAAGGACTATAAACATTACATGAAACTCATCATCTAGAGTCATGAATGAGGATGTTTTGTCACATCCTGCTAACTCTCAGATGTAAAAGCAATTTGATTAGGAACACCCATGGTTTGCTTAAGAACACCCATGGTTTGCTTACGAACAGTATAATGTGCGACTTGGGTTGGCAACACAAGTACTAGTCATAATACTTGGCTGGTAGTACTTATGCCGTATAATCTACCACTGTGGAAGTGTATAAAAGATCTATATTTCATGATGAGTTTGCTCATTCCATGTCCAAGATCCTCAGAAAATGATATAGACATACACTTACAGCCATTGATTGCAGAATTGAAAGATTTGTGGGAGAATGGAGTTGTCACATTTGATTAATCAACAAACAAGTCATTCAACATAGATGATGCCGTGTTATAGGTAATAAATAATTTTCCCACTTATAAAAACTTGATAGGTTGGATTACTAAGGGAAAAATGGCATGTCAACTTGTAACAAATATACAAAGTTTGAATGACTTATATATGGAAGGAAATTATGTTTCATGGGTCTAGGAGTGTAAAAATAAACCAAAAAATAGGCCCAGATTGGACCGGTTGGTTTCATCTAGTTTTCAACCAATTCGGTCCAGAATTGGTTCTTTCATTTTAAAAACGGGTCAAATCCAATCTGAAATCGATTTTACATTTTCCAACACCGGATCGGACCGGTTCACATATTATATATATTTTATTAATTTTTAATATAATATATAATATATTTTATATATAATATATATGATTATGTATGACATAATATATTATAATTTATAACATAACATTTTAATCTTAAACATAAATATTTATTTGATCATATGTTTTAAATATAAATATATATTAAATACATTTTATTGCCTAATAAATTCTGAATTTATTTCTTTCGATAAATATATTAGTTATACCAATATACTTAATATATTAAAACTGGAAAACTAGACTGAACCGGACCGAAATCGATAAAATCAGATGTACCAGTTTAGGGGGGTAATCAGTGCATAATTGGTTTTTGAAAATATAAAACCGGAACATACTGATTCAAACCTAAATTTTGTCCAAAATCGAACCAGACCGGACTAGTTACACCCCTACATAGGTCATTGTCAATTTTTACCTAGTGACCATAGATGGTATGGAAATTCTAGAATGTTTGATAGCATTGTTAAATGGGGCCACCCTCCACCATATTTGTCTAGCGAAGATGTATTTGCACAATTTATAGATATCGGTTGCAATGAATTTGGTAAAAAGAATGAAAGAGAAAACAAACTACGAATGAGTTGAATTGGAAAAAGAAGAGTATAGTTTTTTATCTCCCATATTGGTCGAAGTTTAAATTGCGGCATAGTCTCAATGTTATGCATATTCGAAAAATATTTACTAATTTGTGTCGGGAACATTGATGTCAATTGAAGGAAAAATGAATGATACATTAAACTTAAGGAAGGATCTAAGCAGTTGGGAATAAGACCGGAAATGCACTTACAACAAAATGGTTCGTTTGTCTACTTGCCGGTTGGGTGGTATACATTGTCAAGAAACAAAGGGCTACATTTTGTGAGTAACTGATGAAGATTAATTTATCGAACGGTTATGTCTCAAACCTAACAATGCGTGTGCGAACAAATTACTGGAAAATACCTGTATTAAAAAGTTATGATTGTTGTAACATTCTACTAGAAATTCAAGGGTGGAATTTCTATATATTTTAAAAACCTTGTAAAAATCCCGTAAGTTTTCATAAATTGACTAATCGCATAAGTTTTAGTCTGTCAGTATAGTCAATATTATCACTCACTATGGTGTCAAAAGTGTGATTTTATTTATTTGAAGTAATTAGAAGTGTCTGAATGCATTATGGTCTATACCATTAGACTCAATTGCTTATTCAGGATTTTATGGTGCAGTAATCATATTTTCAGTTTTTGGAAGATACACTAGTTCAAAAATGCATTTTTGTTTCTTTGAGGCACTTCGGGGTGGAAATTCGATAAACGAATTGCACAGTAGGTTTGTACAAGTTTATTTTTCACCTTCTCGGAATGAATAATAATCTTAATAGTAGCACCTAGTGTTGTGTTTTTAAAATTACAGTGTGGAATGTTCAAATTAGGTTAGACAAGTTTTATTTGAACTCTTAACAAGATCTTAGCCACACTTGATGAATAGTATTAGACACTTGACACCATGAGGAACCATTAGATGGATTTGTGAAAGAAATCAAGGTGTGAGATCATGCATTTCATCTGATCAACCAAAATTTTCCAAACCAAAGCAAGTTTCGACCCTAGCGAAACCCTAAATAGTTGGAATTCAATTGAAACTCCAAAATCTTGATTGAAACCGAAACCCTAAACGATTTTTTCAAACCCTAAAGTTGGCCTCCCAAATCTGATTTCTAGCCTTATGTTTAATCACTTGATTAAATCAATTTCACGTGCTATTAATTCATCAAATCCTTGTTATGAAATCATTATCTAACTTTTTAAACTTTGAAAATTTGATTGGGTTATGAAAAATTGGATTTGGGCTTAATAGCATCCCAAACCCTAAATTGAAACCCACTTTGTTGAGGCCCACCAAGGCCCACAAATTTGATCACCTGGGCAAAGCTTTTTGAAGAAATTTCCTCTCTCACATGCGAGGCCATCCATTGCCCTTGGCTGCACCCAATAGTGCCTTGATGTGAAGGAGAAATCTACCTCATCACCCTCCATACCTCACAGCTGCAAGAGGCAGTCCTTGCCCCTCACTATTCTCCACTTTATGTGACATAACCACCTCCAATCAAGGGTCATTCAAGCCCATAACTTCCCCCTCCAAAGGTCTAAAGTCGTGCAAGACACATCTCACTCTTTTTTATCACTTTTTCACTCCATTCTTAGAGAGAAGCCCAAAAGAGCTATCTTGGGCAGATTTCTGGGTCTCTTTGTGTGGCCATTGTCGACCCTTTGTAAGTATTTTCTCACTATGAATCCTTCATAAAAGTAGTTCATAGTAATATTTAGTTTCCGTTGATATCTTATTCATCTCATTCCATGATTATTAGATTGGTAAAAGTATTTTTAATCATAGAATGTTATTCTGGGCGTGAAACAGGAGAGTATGTTATGTTTTGAAATTTTTGACCAAGTTAATGAATATATCTTGGTCCAAAAATTTTATGTAGTGGTGTTAGCATGTATTTATGAATGTTCATTGAGGTTATATTTTATAACTAAAGTTTTTTATGATAGATTTCCATAGATCTAAAAACTTGAAAATTGTAAGTGAAAAAGCAGTATTTGTTTTGAGTAAATTTAAATATTTCGTGATTTAATCTTACTCCAGAAGTTTTGATACTTTTATGTAATGATCCTCAGCCTAAGATTTGATATTTTTAGGTTAGATCCATGGTTTATTAATTTTTAGTCATGTGACTTTAAGTTTGAAGGTTGAATATTCTTTAGAACACATTTTAAACAATGTGATGTTTTAGTTTGAAAATCTAATCTTTTTAAGTCATGGATCAAGAGATTTATTAAAGTTAGTTAAGAAATAAATTTTTTATTTTTGGACTAAGTGTAAAACCAAAAACTCTAAGTACTGTTTTGTGATATTTGGTAAATTTTGTTTAGGATGATGTTATGAATATGTTAGAAGTAAAATTTGATATTTTTTGAATTCTTGGAGATATTTTGATTAAGGTCAAAACTTGTGATTTTAGGGTTTGTTTTGTTGTTAAAAATTTTGGATGGTTTTTCAAAAATGTTTGGTGTTGATGATTAGTTTTTTCTTAATGAATGTTTTAAGTAGTATTTTAAACTTAGGATAGGAAGATATTTGTTACAAAATTTTGGTTTAATCACGAGTTTTGAAGTTGGAAGAAATTGTAATAAAAATCAAGAAAAATGACATATGAATGTTTCAACCATAGTGAGTTTCTCATAGTTTTAAATTGTTTTAAATTTTTCTAAATTGATATTTGAGTTTAGGATAAATTTTACATGAAGAATATAAATTTTGATAATTTTTAGAGTTAGAATGTGAAATCCTTAAGTTAGGGGTAAAATGGTCATTTTTTTACATGTAGAGAGTAAAATGGTATTTTATCATAAGTTGTCTCTTTTATACGTTTCTAATTGTTAGTAATTAAATTTATAATTTTTAGAATACCCTCTTACAGATCCTTAAGTTTCTCGCTTTAGTCTCGTAAAATACTACAATCGAGGTAAGTTAGCTCTTAACTTATTATTAGTTTACTGTGTTTGTGTGATGGGTAAGGGAATTATAGTTTATATTTTTATGTTGTCCTATATGCCATATCATGCCATGTCATTACATGTTTGTCTGTTATACAAATTATTTTGTCACCAAATACTTATCTGTTATACAATATATTCTATCACATATTGCTATCTATTGTAAGTATGTCACATTACGTTTGCCATCTATTACATGTATGTCATGTCACGTAATATTCGCTATTACATATTACGCCATGTTACAAAATATTGTCTGTACATATTATGCCATGTTATAAAATATTGTCTGTTACATGTATGCCATGTTATGAAATGTTTTCTATTATGTTTATATCTCAAAGTACATCATGATTATCGTCTTACGTTCATGTCACGTTAGGACTTCTATCCTTTCATATTCATGTCACGCCCCATCTCGAATACCCTTTTTGTATCCCGAGAACAGCTATGTTAAGTTATTTATGTCAATCACAACCTTAAGTGTTAGGATGAGGTAATATCCTATTGGAACTCATTTGTTCATACTGGAGTATCTAAATAGGTGGGAAATTTTCTAAATTGATGAAGTATAGTCAACAGGTTACGAATGAAACCTAACTAACTAGTCATCGGAGCGTGTCAAGCACAGACACCGATGGAGCAATATTTTACTTTACGTGCATCCATAGCAATTGTGACACAAACAATTCATGGGGTCAAAACAACTATGGAGCATACACTACGTGAGACACATTAATTGTGACACGTAGAATAAATGGGGCTACAATAATTGTGGAGTATGTATTAATGCACTCATAGTTGGTGTAGATCTCTGTGTTGTGATGCAATAATCGGTAGGAACACATTGTTCTAGGAGACCTACGTAGCAACCTATTGACTTTAATTGTGCATTCATGTCTTTACTGCCATGCATGCATTATTAATTTGTGTGTGAGTTTTTTGTTAACTTGCTGAAATTTATAATCAAATCTCACCGTAGTAGTCCCAACTACCATTCCCTTGAATGGTAGGCGATGTGTCAGGATTAGAGAAGGGAGCAAACATTAGTAGACTGGAGAAGATTAACTAGACGTTGTAAACGCGACGTAGAGCTTACAACTTGCATAGTTAGCCTTGTTACACAAGTTACTTGATGAACTAGCTCAATAGTGTATTTTGATAATGTAAATATGGAGTCTTGTCTCCCCTATTTTGAGATTGCAATCTTCTGAAACTCATACTATAATCGTGGATGTTTATTTTATTAAGTATGTATGGATTATACTTTGAGATATTATAAGTTTGTTGTATAGTATTACTCGAAAAAAGTTATCCGCTGCAAATATTGCATAATGCTAGATGTATGTTAGGATTATTGCATCTTATATGTCATGAACAGGGGCAAGAAACCTTGTCCTTTATGGATAATTCTAGTAGAACAAAATTTAATTCAAACGAAAGGCCTTCATGACACACCTCTGATACTCCGATACACCCTAACTTTGACGAGTTGCTAGGCATTGCAAGAAAGCCATTTTATCCAAATTGCACAAACTTCTCAAAGCTATCATTCTTAGTCAAGTTGTTTCACATAAAGACAGTTGGTGGTTGGACTGTGAAGTCTCTTGACATAGTTATAAAGCTTTTGCAAGCAGCATTTCCTCATGTTCTGTTCCCTGCCTCATACCACGAGGCTCGCCACTTACAGTAGGGTTTGGGCTTTAGTTACACAAAAATATATGTATGCCCAAATGATTGTGCCTTGTTTTGGAATGATCATACTGATAAACATTAGTGCTCTAAATGTAATGCATCTATGTGGGCCTCAAGTACAACTAACCAGCAAAGGATATCCCAAAAAGTCCTCCGATATTTCCTTTTGAAGCTACGATTGCAAAGGTTGTTTATGTCAAAGAAAACTACCCAAGATATGAGATGGCATGTAGAAGAGCGTCTTGATAATCCCAACTTCATGAGACATCCAGATTCTAGGGTATGGAAAGACTTTGATAACAAACATGCTTGGTTTGCCCAAGATCTCGTAATGTCAGACTTGGTCTAACGAGTGATGGGTTCAACCTATTTAATAACTTGGCAAACCATACAGCATTTGGCCAGTGTTACTTGTGCCTTACAATTTGCCCCTTTGGTCATGCACGAAAGATCCATACTTGATAATGTCATTGTTAATCCCTGGACCAAAGGCATCAGGAAATGATATTGACATGTTCCTGCGTCTCCTAATAGATGAGTTGACAGAATTATGGGAAGAGGGAATTCGTACTTATGATGCATACAAACGAGAATCGTTTCAGTTGAGGGCAGCATTGCTCTGGACCATCAATGATTTTCCTGCATACGCAAATCTTTCAAGTTGGAGCATAAAGGGTAAGATGGCATGCCCTATATGTAACTTAGAAACAGATTCATTGTGGCTTGTGCATGGCCAAAAGCATTGTTATATGGGTCATCTTCATTGGTTGGTCCTAGATCATAGTTGGAGAAGGAAAAAGTCAGCTTTTAATGGTTAGGAGGAACACCATCTCCAACCTAAAATGAAAGTGGGACATGCTTTCATGGAGCAATTACATGAGGTATCAAACATGCAGTTTGGTAAATCAGCAAAGAATAGGAAACGTACGCCCAATGAAATTAATTGGACAAAAAAAGTATCTTCTTTGAGCTTCCTTACTGGTTAGACTTGGGATTACGACGTAACTTGGATGTCATGCATATTGAGAAAAATATTTGTGATAACATTTTGGGAACCTTAATGAATATTGAAGGCAAAAGTAAGGACACCGCGAATGTGCATAGGGATTTTGAAGATCACGGACTAAGGAAAGAATTACATTTACAATATGATGGTACTCATACTTCTATGAGTCTTGCTTGTTACATGTTAAATGTAAATGAGCAAAGGAGTTTTTGTGCATGCTTGTGAGCAGTTAAATTTCCTTATGGTTTTACCTCAAATCTTACCTAGTGTGTCAACATTACTGAAGGAAAAACCATGGAAATGAAGAGTCATGATTGTCATATCTTCATACAATATTTGTTGCCGATTGTTATTGGTGGGTACCTATGACCCAATGTGCGTCAATCTTTAATAGAGTTGTGCTCATTTTTCAAAGAATTATGTTCACGAACACTAGACATAATGGTGTTGAGATGGCTTCAAGCTAATATTCTCATCCTTCTTTGCAAACTAGAAATAATATTCCCACCATCATTTTTCAATATCATTGTGCACCTCGTTATTCATCTGCCAAATGAGACTTTGCTAGCAGAACCTGTTCAATATAGGTGGATGTACCCTTTCGAGAGGTATCTGGGTAAGTTCAAGTAGTATGTCCACAACAGAACCCATCCAGAAGGCTCAATTGCTGAGGCATATTTGCATATTGAGTGTCTGACATTTTGGTCTATGTACCTTAATGATATCGAGACTAGATATAACCGAGAGGAATGGAACATTAACACAGTTGGGCAGAGCTCCTTAGAGCCAAGTTTATCATTTTTCTCCCAAAAGGTACACCCATTAAGGGTAGCAAGAATGGCAAAATTACACGAAGCATTGTTGGCGAAGGCTGCATGGTACTTCCTTAATAATTGCATAGAGATTGAGGGTTATATAGAGTAAGTACACCCTCGCTATCCAATTCATCATTCTATTTTGTAAGTGGATACGTTATTTATGAATTTAATTATTGTAGTAACCACTATAACAAGACAAAAGAAGAGGACCCAAGTAACTTTGAGCGTAGACACCAAAGTCAATTCCCAACGTGGTTCAAAACACGAGTAAGAATTCTTTTTTTCATATCCAAACATATTCCTTTAAAGTAACTTTGACTTTCTATAAAACTATTATCCTATGTCAAATATCCATGTTAGATTTCTGAGTTGCATGCAATGACTCCCCTCGAGGTGATCGATGATATATTTGCATTAGCAGGTGGTTCAGATCCATTGGTCGTATCATATGCCGGTTGTATATTGAATGGAATTCAGTTTCACAAGAAAGACCTCAAAGGGCATCACCGCACCCAAAACGGTGGGGTTGTTGTTCACGGTGACCATCAAGGATTGCCTATTGACTTCTACGGTGTGTTGCAAGACATCATAGAATTATGCTCTATGGGTTGGTGTAAGTGTTTCTTTCTTAAACGTGATTGGTGGGACATTGGTGACATGAAAAAGGGGATACATGTTGGGGATCACTTCACGAGTGTCAATACTTCTAGGCAATGATATAAAGATAAGTCTTTTGCCCTTGCATGCCAAGTGTTACAAATGTTTTACATCAAGGACCCGACTTTGGAGGGAAGTTGGCATCCGGTACACAAGATAACAAATAGGAATGTATACAATATTTGTCACATGATCTCGGACTTGCACGATGATGTAGAGTCCGACACTCTTGAAACAAAAGACGAGAGTGACACTGATGTTAGGGATTATGGTTCTATTAATGAAACTATCCTGGAGACACTCAATCCATTGACCCGAGTAGATGAAGACCACTAACGATGATGAGAGAACATAGATGTTGCGAATTGCGATGGTACTGATTCAAAACCTCTAATTCATTATGATACATTTTCCGATGATGGTTTATCTTGTCCTATTTTCTTGATAATGGTTTCTCTAATTATATATAACGTTAATCACTTCTACATAGTTGTTTAGGAAATTAAATGCTTTCAATTTTGATTCCACCATACATGCAAATAGATTCATGAGGATTTTTGACACATATACTTTTTCTTATTCTGTTATAGTACTATCTATGTACCATCATGAGGGTATATATTTAGTGAGGATTTATATTGGTGGCTGACTTGGTTTTAATTTCCTCCATTTGTAGACAGCCCGTGACTTTACTCATTGCCATATCATATCCACACTTCAAGGAAACCCGTGTGAAGTCATAAGACAGATGAAGCAGTGGTCCAGTATGTATGCTTTCTTTACTTTGACTTGCAATGATGAAAATTGGTTCTCCATGGATTAGTTCATTTTCATATTTAGAATGTTTACAATTATTCGAAAGCATGACGTTTGGAATATAACATGCCTATGAAGTTCTTTGCTATGCTTGAAATTTAGTGACTCTTGTAAGCCAATTACATAAAAAGACTCCCGATCTTATTTAAATGCTTTAACCATCACCAAACAATCACTTTCAAGAACAATATGTGATACCAATGTGGACACTAAGCTATAATCCCCTTAATAAATCCAAAACTTCAGTAGATGCCAGATCCTCTACCTCTTATCTCCATCTACATTCAGCTTTAAGAAGCCCATTGATGGTGCATTCAGCAGCATATTCTCTTTGCAATTACTTATGACACTTTCTGTAGTTCCAAGTATGTTTTGTGTACAACATTTTTTCTGGGCAGAAAATTAATGCATGTAAAACATTTTCTTGTCTTGCATTGAAAAAACAACATTTCTCCTCCACTTCAAGTAGTTTCTCTTCATAAGATTGCTGAGTGTGGGTAGCCTCTCCTTACAAGCCCTTGAAGCAAAGGTTTCATCTTGCTGCCTGGGAAATTGTATCTTCCAAAGTTACTTCCATAGTTTAAATGATTTATGGGAGCTACAAATGGACCACATTGAGCAGTCCATACAAGTGAGGTCATTCACTCAATTAACAACTTCAAAGCACCAAAAAAATTACTAAAACTAGTCACAATTAAAATATTTTATTTATAATATTGTGTTGGGTCTAAAATACACATGGAATAATTGGCAGACTTTAATGGTCTTTTTGATGATATTGGTGTGGTACACACATCAAATGGGAGTTGAACTCATGAGTAGTCACTTCCTTCTAAACTGTCCATCATTTCTATCATATTCTTACATGAATCCAATGACGATAATTGTCAAGTTGATCTTTACTCTAAAGAATTTATTGCCACATCTTACTTAATGAAATCGAATATTTCATATAAATATTTACCATAAGCCTACATAGAGTCATTGTTTGTGCTAGTGCAAAGTTGGCAAAGTTAATTACAAATCCACACAATTCAAGTGGATCAGTGCTTTCAATTTAAAACTCACGTTACCACCATATTTAGACCCAATGTCATTACAGTTACCAAACCAGATTTATATAAGATAATGGATATAACATGTATGGGAAACATAAGATGTACATGAAGCATTTTCAATCCACAAGAATGGTGTCAGCCATGTAAAACCTATCTTATTGCTGCATGAAGCAAAAAAGATGACCTAAATGCATTTGTAAGTAAGAGAGATGCAGTCATCAATGGGAATTAAGAAATTCTAACTATGGTTCTATCGTATTAAATCTAATAACACATTCATGGATAAGGTTTTTGCTATGGAAAGTTTTGAACATGTTAAGTCCAGGTATTAAAGTGATGGCGGTAGATGTTCTATATATTGTACATGATATATGAAATGTTTGCTGCCTATGTTATTCAGGAATAAAGTCCAGGTCTGTTATAAGACAATGGTGGAAATTATTTACCACCATTATCAAAGTAGAAAGCAAGTCTAAGGTGGAGTGGAATATAAATATGGAAATGTATAGGCTCAGACCAACTAAAGAATTGGAAGTATGTAACATTTGGCTGAAAAGATAACTCCTAGCTTTCTGGTAATTTTATAATGGTTTTGCAATAACAAATCAAGCTAAAAGGGCATGAAAGGGACAAGTTAAAAAAAAGCATGAACCAATGCAGGTAATTATAGAACTTAATTGGATTGATAAATCGAGCTAAAAGGGCATAAAATGGACATGTTAAAAAAAGGCATAAACCAATACAAGTAAATATAGAATATTTTGGACTGATAAATCGAACTAATTGGCGACATGAAATGAACATGTTAAAAAAAGGCATATACCAATACAAGTAATTTAAGAATATTTTGCATGGATAAATAGAGCTAAAAGGGCATGAAATGGACATGTTAAAAAAATGCATAAACCAATATAGGTAATTATAGAATATTTTGGATTGATAAATCGAGCTAATTGGCAACATGAAATGGACATGTTAAAAAAAGGTATATACCAATAAATGTAATTTTAGAATATTTTGTATTGATAAATCGAGCTAACAGGGCATGGAAGGGAAATGGTGAAAAAAGGTTTAAACTAATACTGGTAAGAGGCCGCAATGGATAAATTATTGACAGTTATTTACCTTCACTTCCGAAGCAGTGGTAGTGTTGCGTATTCTTTCACACATGATGTTTATAACGCCCAACAACAGGTGCCATGACGATAGTTATGGACTCTTCTATTAATTCAAATGTCAATATTGTTGCCTTAAAAACTTTTGTAGATACTTATCCCATTCGTCAATTCCATGGTCCAAACAACTCTTGGGTCCAAATTTCTTGCCCCCCGCGCGTATCTTTTAGCTAGACTAAACCATTATTTATATACTCTAATAATAAAATCAAAGTGATTTTTGCATATAGATGTACCTTGTGTTTATCAATTCAATAAAAATTCAGTAAATTTTATACAGTAAAAATATTAGCATTTCTTTCTTTATCAACAAAATTGACTCATGTAAGCGTAAACGCTGAAAAATATAATACACGGAATGAGTAAACAAGCATATCATAAAGATTCATGTAGATGGCATAGTACTCTCCATTGATAATGGTATATTTTAACATGTTAGAATTGAAGTGTCCAAAATAGGCATGCCAAAATTATAATTAATTGGGTTTAACTTTATTTATTTCTTTTACCAGTGTTGTCGAAATTGTTTGGAAACAAAGCTACATGTTGGCCAAATTCCACAAATTTATCTCAAGGTGCAGGTTAAAACAATATATTTAATTTTTTCATAGCATGTTGCTTTCAGCCCAATACTTACTCGTGTACCATACTTTCCTAGCTACTTCATTATTAAAACAAAAGAAATACTAAACTAGATACATTTTAATATACAAGACTTTTTGTAATAGCCCTTTTAGTTTTTTCATAGCATGTTGCTTTAAGCCCAATACTTAAATGTGTACCGTACTTTGTCAGTTGATTCATTATATATATAAAAAAATACTAAACTAGATACATTTTAATAAACTAAACTAGAAGATCTTTGATGCTCGAAATATCACACAAAACAAATTATAGCAAGAATTGCGCCAGACAGTCTATACGTGGGAAAGTATTATTTGGGTTGAGGCCGGATTTTAACATTGGAGAGTAGGTGACCTCGCACCAGTCTCTGAGCTTGAAGTGACAGAAGTTTTACATCATTTCTTTGTGGGTACCAAAGGCTAGAATATAAGGCATTGCTCAAGTTTTCAGTCGGATAAAGAAGTAAGCAAGGAGAAGAAAGTTTATAATCTACATACCAAAGGATAAGTACTCACGGGTGGTGACTCTTTCTTGCCTTACTATCACCACACAGTTCACCATTTGGTTGCCAAACTAACCAACAGAGACAAGAAAAGGTAAATTCTTTTTTAACCCCACAATCACATTCTTGCCTTCACGAAGCAAAGAAATATTTGGTTGATGGTTTTCCTGTGTGAATATCTTGTTCATAAAAATATGCTCTTTTTCAAGAGGCACATATTTGGAATTAAATCTGAATGTTAACTCTAAAGACTAATTTTTCATATATGGTAGGAACTTGGCAGATATTGAGTTAAAAAAATTCATACTAGGGTTTGCATATAAGGATTAATTAGAAAAACATAGTGAAAAATATTTTCTTAAAGTTGTCGCTGTTGGTCTATTGGTTAAATCAATAGTTTTTTAGGCATGTTGCTAAGTATAGTAAAGACATTACAGTAGCAGCATACCCGCTGGGGTGGTGTTTAGAAATCACCTCATTTAAAGTCTTATGTTTTTTTTTCAAAGTAGAGGGCTTCAGTCCATATATGCATGTTTTCACAATAATTAAAAGGAAAGAGTCCTTTGATTTTAAAAAGAGACCAGAACTAATCCACTCTTGTTGAAACAGTTTTCACTTCCTGCTTGTGAAGAGGCAAGTTTAGTGAAAACACCTGTGATTTTAAAATGTTGTCTTTGGTTTGATCTTCCTTTGACCTTTATGTGTTCAATCTTTTTAATGTGATAAGGTTGTGTTTTATACTAGATAAAGATTTGAAAGGAAGAGGGCAGTATTAAACACGGGTGGATAGCAACTCTTTCTATCACCAAATGATACAGAAAAAGACATTATACCAGCTAATGTTTTTTTGTTTAGCATGCTTTAATCCCTTCTAATACTAGTCATGTAAGGCATGCTATGTCTTGGTTTAGTTTTACTTGACTCCAAAGTTTGCGTATTTGAAGGGTTCTTTTCTCTACTTAAGATGGTGCTGAACTTGGATCAAAATCTTTCAATATTCCTTTCCAAAATTGAAAACAAATTGTTTGAACCCATTTGAACTTTTTTGTGATCTCCCCCTACAGCCAAAATTTTCCTATTTTTGTACTTCAATCTTTTATTTTAGCAAAAGGGCTAATTTCATGTGTGTAATAAACTGAAAATTCATGAGCAGAACTTTCTGCAGTCATAATAATTACACAAATTATTAAGTAACAACATGTCAAAGATAGAATAACATTAATTTCTATAAAATTGAAGCTCATATTTTGTGAATGAAGTAAAGAGTATCAGCATCTGATTGATGGCCATAGCCCAAGTCATGTAACGCTGATAATCATCCGCCATGTCTAGCTTGAATGTCCCCATGCTCATTGTTAACACAATGAGATAACATGTACTAGTCTTATTGGTTTCTGAATCTTCATACAGCTCAGCATGCAGGTCCAGCACAAACATTTCTTCTGGGCAAGGCTTATATCATGTCATTAAAAATTTTTCAAAATAGATGACATGATTTGTATTAGGGCATTGGTGGAAAATATTGAACTATATGTTGCTACTTTTTGAAGAGGTGACTTGATTTATACAAAAAAAAAGGTGTATTTATAATGATTTGTATTTTGTAACCTGAGGAAGTGATGTATATTTTCAGACACATTCAAACATTCTTATTTACATAGACACAATTATACATGGGGAATTAGAACTATACCAAGTTACAAAAAAAGTAACACAAGTTGGTATAGTGGTGATAACAGTTGTAGGCATGAACATGTTCAAAGAAAACATGTTGATTGCTGTATTGTAATTATAGGAATATACATAGTAGGTATTAATGGTGATATCTAGAAGAAAAGGACAGAGCGGTTTACCTCGACCTCGACATCCACTCATGGTATCAAGCCCTATTGATAAAGTTTTAGATTTGGTGCCTCCGACAAGGAGCTTAAGTGATGAGGAGGATCCCATAGTTGATGCCTCATCTGAATCAGTACCAACAGTGGGTGTCAAAGAGTTCATCCACGATGTACAACATGACGCAAATTAGGGGGATAATAGCATAGGTTTGTCAGTTAAATGTGTTGCCCAGGTGACTAACACAAGAGGGGGGGTAAATTGAGTTGTATTTAAAAAAAATAACAATTATAAATCAAATATACAATATAAAATATAAACAAAATGTGAAACAACAATAAATATAACGAGTAAGGGTAAGAGAGAAGCAAACTCAGTATGTTAACAAGGTTCGGCCCCACTGCCTACGTCCTCGCCTCAAGTTACCCCTTGAGGATCCTCGAATTTACTATTCAATCTCCTTCAGGTAGAGATAGAAACCTATTACACCTTTGAACAACACCGCTACAAAGGATCAGTGTAGAACACTCTCTACACTTGCAATCACTTTACACGTGGTGATTCAACTATTCCCTATGTAGAACACTTTCGACACGCACAAGGGTTATACACACCCTTTTACTGATACAAGAATTGATAGTGGGTGGATTATCAGCAAACACTCCTCAATGAGTGAAATAAGAACAATACAACGCAAACTATATCTCTCAAAATGAATAAGGGTTAAGGCTCAATACTTAGAGAAGAGAGAATGAAAGCTTTGAATGAATGTTGTATGCTCTTGGTGTTGTGAATGTGAAACTCTCCAATGATCTATTTATAGGCATATGAGACTTCATATTCAAATTTAAAAAGATTCACATGTCAAAGACAACATCATTCATTTTTCAAAAATTTCAAACCTAATCTTTTTACTTTTTACATATGATAAAAGCAGCACACTTTACTTTTCAAAAATTTTAAACCTAATCTTTAACTTTTTGCTTATGACAAAAGGAGCACACTTTACTTTTCAAATATTTCACTTTACTTTTCAAAAATTTCAAACCTAATCTTTAACTTTTTGCTTATGACAAAAGGAGGACACTTTACTTTTCAAATATTTCAAACAAAGACATCTACCTTTTGCATAAGTGAAGAAAAATATCAATCACTTTTGAAAATATTCAAATAAAACATGCACATGTGAAAGATGACAATAAATTATCTTAATATTTTCAAAGTTCAAACCTTTAATCATGTCATGCACATGTGAAAGATGACAATCAATCATCTTTCAAAATTTTCAAAATATTCATGCACATGTGGAAAATGTATTTTAATACTTTATGATAAAATATTAATTTTGAGCCTTAATCCTAATTTCAAATTTTTAAGAGATTTACAACATTACTTTATGACTTTAATGTGAACTTGTTCCCTTCTTGCTCATGCTTAATTTTTTGATATACTTGACTCCGTTGTGTGGACAACTTGAACTTAAGACTCCTTTATTCTTTGAATTCATTTGTTATCATCAAAATCTATGTGTAGATTTATAATCACATTAAACTTGAAACATTGGTTTCAACAATCTCAATCTTTTTTATGATGACAAATACTTGATAGAACCTGAAACCTGTATTAATACTTAAGCTCCTCCTGAGAATATACATTAGTTTTTCAAGAAAAAGTATAAATATAATTCCAAGCATATATAACAAGTTTAGCAATTTAAACAATGTTAATGTTCTAGTCTAAAACTACTCCCCCTTTTGGCATCATTAAAAAGGATCTGCAGCAAGTAAATGGATTGAAAAAAACACTGTGTTAATAGACACTGTAGATAGTTGAAAAAAATTGGAGCCGTCCATGACCAGCCAAGTACTGCAAAGGCTTGAGGCCTAACTCTATGAATTTCGTGCAGCTGGAGATTTAAACAATCGCCTGATGTTGTTGATAAACGGGATTGAAGACTCTGAGTTTCTATAAAAAAAATCATTTTCCCCCATCGGATACCAAAAAAATCACATTACTTCTTGACCTGAATTATGTTTTTCCATAACGATAGAATGGCCGAGCAATTCTCTTCCACAAATGTTCTAAACTTGAATCAGGAACCCTTGACGCATCAACCATCAATCTTTTCCCCTGAGGCCGTCAATACCATGATAGGAGCAGAGATCCGTTTTTCTAGCAGGGCTGATTCTGAGATTGTTGCATAATCAAGAATGCTCAGTAGTCAATATGCTGCCTCTGTTACGACCATGTCTCGGAGGTTAATGGTGAGAGTGAGTGAGATTGATCATCTTAACATCCAAATATCCGAGTTACGATAGAAACTTGCTAATAAGGATAGAGAGAATAAAAGGCTAAAGCAAGAAAACAAAGAGTTGAAAAAATTTACAGATTAGTATGCTCATGATCTGCAATCACGAATAGAGGAGCTAGAACGAGAAAGGGTTAAGATACAAGGTCAACATCGACAGATAACAGCAGAAGTTCATTGTTTACTAGAAAAATAGGGACAACCTACTGTTAATCTCACTGGCTTAGTAAGAAAACTTTTGACAATATGTTTCCAGCATATCTTGTATTTTTTTTACTAAATAAGATTTGAAGAGACAATAGTTTGTCTTATTCCTTATACTATCTCTATAAAATCAGTCTTAAAGTTCATCCAATTTGCATCAAATTTTATTCTTATCTCTATAACTCATCTGCATTCCTTCAACATTCTCGCTTTAAGTTTTCAATTCTTTTCTCAATGGCTCATTCTTCTAACATTCCTCTAGATCCATCCATGAGGTATTCAACACCTCAACCTCCTGTCCTTTCTGCAGCTGCCATTGGTGCCATGTTGCAACAAGAAAATAACAATTTGGCCAATAAGTCAGACTCTGATGCTATCTATGACTTGTTGAGTCTCGGGACTTGCTACTCATCCTCTATTGTTGCTTCTTTCCAGCGGCTACATGCCAAAAACCATGAGGTTGAAAAGCTTAAAGAACAAATTGTTGTACTTCAACAAATTGTTCAAGAGTCGTACATAAGGGAAGGAGTCATTCGGCAGAAGAATAAACAGTTAAAATCTCTATTAGATTCTTCGTTCCGCTTGCCAGTTCCCATGGATAGGGATGACATGATATTGTATGAAGAGAATGAGCGTGTCAAACATAAGGCTAAGAACCTCAAGTTTATGTAAAAGTATTAAAAAAATATCTCTCTATTTTTATGAACTCTGTTCTATCTTTTAAGAGATATTCATAACATGTATCATACATATTTATCTTCTAATCATACATAATCTATCTTCTGGTAAAAGTTTTGTGAATATATCTACTAACTGATCGTGTGTGCTTGTGAACTTTAGTACTATATCGCCTTTCTGCACATGATCTCAAAGAAAATGATATCTTATTTCAATATGCTTAGTTCTAGAATGTTGTATTGGGTTCTTTGAAAGATTTATAGCACTTGTATTATCACATTTGATTGGAATGTGATTATACATGAGTTTAAAATCTTCAAGTTGTTGCTTCATGTAAAGAACTTGAGCACAACAACTACCCGCAGCAACATATTTTGCCTCAGCAGTTGATAGTGCAACAGAATTTTGTTTTTTACTAAACCAGGAAACTAGTGCATGACCTAAGAAGTGACATGCTCCACCAGTGCTTTTTCGATCTATTTTACAACCAGCATAATCTGCATCTGTGTAGCTGATTAGATCGAAAGATGTGTGCTTAGGGTACCATAACCCTAAGTTAATTGTACCACTAAGATATCTAAGAATGCGCTTAACTGCAATTAAATGTGATTCTTTTGGAGATGATTGAAAGAGTGCACATCAGCACACACTAAACATAATATCTGGTCTACTGGCTGTCAAATATAATAAGCTACCAATAATACCTCGATATACCTTCGAGTCAACTGGTTTACCGGATTCATCTTTGTCAAGTTTAGTGAATGGACTTATTGGTGTTCCAGTTTCCTTAGCACCTTCCATCCTAAACTTCTTCAGTAATTGCTTAATATATTTTGATTGATTGGTGAATGTCCCACTTTTTACTTGCTTAATTTGCAATCCGAGAAAGAATTTAAGTTTTCACATCATGCTCATTTCAAATTCATCCTGCATAGTCTTAGCAAAAACTTGACACATACTTTCATTAGTAGCATCGAATATTATATCATCAACATAAATCTAAATCAAAAGAATATAATCATTTTCGTATTTAATGAAAAGAGTTGTGTCAATTTTTCCTCTTGAAAAAGCTTTTTCAATCAAGAAACCACTGAGTCTCTCGTTCCACGCTCTAGGAGCTTGTTTGAGTCCATATAATGCTTTTGTGAGTTTGAAAACATGATTTGGAGAAATATGATTTTCAAAACTTGGAGGTTGCTTAACATATACCTCTTCATTTATAAAACCATTTAAAAAAGCACTTTTAACATCCATTTGAAAAATTTTGAAATCTTTATAACAAGCATATGCAAGTAGAATTTGAATAGTTTTTAATCTTGCGACTGGTGCATATGTCTCATCATAATTGATTCATTATTCTTGATTGAAACCTTGGGCTATAAGTTGAGCCTTATTTATAGTAATGACTCCGGACTCATCTTTCTTGTTTCTAAAACCCCATTTTGTTCCAATCATAGTATGATTTTTGGGTCTAGGAACAAGTGTCTAAACATCATTTCTTTCAAATTGATTAAGCTCTTCTTGCATAGCTATAATCCATGATTCATCAAGAAGTGTTTCATCAATATTTTTAGGTTCAATTTGAGATAGAAAAGCAGTATGATTGCAAATATTTCTAAGAGATGATCGAGTGCTTACACCTCGTGAAGGTTCTCCCAGAATTTGTTCCACTGTATGATCTTTCACAAATTTTCACTATTTGGTTGCATCTTGTATTAAATTTTGATGATCTTTCCTAATGTCTCCATGTTGGACTTCCTCTATTGTGTTCTCTTTGTTGAGATTGAGACTTTCCGTATTATTTAACCTCTTGTTTCTTCATCAATGGATTTCTTAGAGAATAGAGAATTAAATTCATCAAATACTACATGCATAGATTCTTGTACCGTCAAAGTCTTTTTATTGAATAATATATAAACTTTACTATTAGTAGAATACCCGAGAAAATACTTTCATCAGATTTTGCATCAAACTTGCCTAAATTATCCCTGTCATTTAAAATAAAACATTTGCATCCAAATATATGAAAGTAATCAATATTGGGCTTTTTCTCATTCCAAAGCTCATAGGGGGTTTTATCTAATTTAGACCTTAGCATAACTCTATTTATAACATAACATGCAGTACTTACCGTTTCGGCCCAAAAATAACTAGGCAAGTTGTTCTTATTGAGTATTGTTCTTACCATCTCTTGAAGAGATCTATTTTTCCTCTCTACTACCCCATTTTGTTGAGGAGTTCGAGGAGCAAAAAAATTATGCACAAAACCATTTTCATCACAAAATGTTTCAATATTTTTATTAACAAACTCATTTCTCCTATCACTTCGGATACTTAAAATAGTATAACCCTTTTTATTTTGAATTCTCTTGCATAACTTGATAAAGGCATTATGTGCCTCATCTTTATGAGCAAGAAAGATGACCCAAGTATATCTAGAGAAATTATCAACAATAACAAATGCATAATATTTTCCTCCTACACTTGCAACTCTATTTGGTCCAAAAAGATCCATGTGTATCAGTTGTAGTGGTCTAGTAGTGGAAATATGTTTCTTGGTTTTCAAAGAAGTTTTTGTTTGTTTAACAAATTGGCATGCATCACAAATTTTGTCTTTAAGAAAATTTGCCTTTCGTAAACCTCTCACAAGATCATTTTTTTGAAAGTTTGGAAATAAGTTCCATGTTGACATGACCTAGTCTTCTATGCCATAACCAATTAGTTTCATTTTGAGCTGAAAAACAAATAGCATCTTGTGAGGTAATTTTTTCAAAATCGGTTGTATAAACATTGTTGCTTCTAAAAGTAATAAAACAAATATTACAATCATGATCATTCAAAATAATGCACTTATCCATTTTGAAAGTAACTATAAATCTTTTATCACATAATTGACTTATGCTCAAAAGATTATGTTTTAGACCTTCAACAAGTAGAATATCTTCAATTATGAGAGAAGACTCATTACCTATTTTACCTATTCTCACGATTTTCCCTTTCGAGTTCTCTCCAAATGTCACGTGTCCTTCTTCTTTAGATCTAAGATCAAAGAACTTAGTCTTGTCTCCCGTCATGTGTTTTGAACATCCACTATCTAAAAATCATTTATTTTTTCTTGTGGAGGACTTCATGCATACCTCAATATCATCTTTAGCCATCAGACAAAGATTTGCTGATTCTCCATTGCTTGCTTCACTATTTGAGTTATTTGAATCATCATCCCATGTAGCTTTTATTGCTTTCTTGCCTCTGTTTCGATCTTTCTTTAGTAGAGGATAATCTGGCTTGATATGATTAGGCTTATTGCATTTATAACAAATTAAAGTGTCATTTTTACCTGAATCTTTCTTGGTAAACTTTTTGAAGGATTTTCTCAGAGGAGTTTTATTTTTCTTTAAGAACCTCTTAATTCTTCTTATTATCATCGCAACTTCTTCATCTTTGTCGTCATTTTCCTCATCTTTATCACTTTCACTTTCATGAGGAACAGCTTTAAGTGACAAGCTCTTCTTTGGCTTTCCTTCTTTTTCTCCTCTTTTCAATGTGTACTCATGGGTGATAAGTGACCCGATGAGTTCATTCACTTCGAGCTTCTTGAGATCTCTAGTTTCAAGAATCGCTGTCACTTTTAATTCCCAACGTTTAGGTAGAAAGTTGAGAATTTTTCTTAGTATCTCCACTTTGGAATAAATTTTGCCAAGAGCTGTCAAGCTATTTATGATGTTAGTAAAACGAGTGTGCATACTAGAAATAGATTCATCATCATACATCTTAAACATTTCATATTCATGAGTAAGAATATAAATTTTTGATTCCTTGACTTGAGAAGTTCCTTCATAAATAACTTTCAAGTTATCCCAAATTTCCTTTGCCGTAGTGCAAGTCATTATTCTATTAAACTCATTATCATTGAGAGCATTATATAATAAATTCATAGCAGTTAAATTCAAAGTATAAAGTCTATCGTCTTCACGATCAAACTCTTCTTCTTCATTTTTGACCTTTACTCCATCAACCACTTTTGTTGGAATATAAGGTCCAATTACAATGCATTTCCAGATTTCTAAACCTTGAGCCTGAAGGAATATTCTCATTCTAACTTTCCAGAATGAGTAATTGTTTCCACAAAAGAGTGAAGGCCGACTGCTAGATTGACCTTCACCAAATGAAGTTGCAATGTTAGTCATAAGATCTTAACTCAAAAGATAGTTAATCTTATAACAGAGCTCTAGCTTCGATACCAATTGTTACTAATCATAGGCAGCACCTATGTCACCTAACAATTGTATCTACCAGACTAGCCGGCCACCGTCTCTACCGGTACACCGTCACCCATGGTCGGAAAGTCTTGCTTCGGTGACACAGTCACAAGCAAGAGTTCCCATGAGTGATATGCATGTATGAACAGTACAGGTCAACTAGCTTTGATACCAATTGTTGCCCAGATGACTAACACAAGAGGGGGGTGAATTGAGTTGTATTTAAAAAAAATAACAATTATAAATCAAATATATAATATAACATATAAACAAAGTATGAAATAGCAATAAATATAAAGAGTAAGGGTAAGAGAGAAGCAAACTCAGTATGTTAACGAGGTTCGGCCCCACTGCCTACGTTCTCGCCTCAAGCTACCCCTTGAGGATCCCCGAATTCACTATTCAATCTCCTTCAGGTAGAGATAGAAACCTATTACACCTTTGAACAACACCGCTACAAAGGATCTGTGTAGAACACCCTCTACACTTGCAATCACCTTACACGTGGTGATTCAACTATTCCCTATGTAGAACACTTTCTACACGTACAAGGGTTATACACACCCTTTTACTGATACAAGAATTGGTAGTGGGTAGGTTATAAAAAAACACTCCTCATGAGGGAAATAAGAACAATACAGTGCAAATTATATCTCTCAAAATGAATAAAGGTTAAGGTTCAATACTTAGAGAAGAGAGAATGAAAGCTTTGAATGAATGTTGTATGCTCTTGGTGTTGTGAATGTGAAGCTCTCAAATGATCTATTTATAGACATATGAGACTTCATATTCAAATTTAAAAAGATTCACATGTCAAAGACAACATCATTCATTTTTCAAAATTTTCAAACCTAATATTTTTACTTTTTGCATATGACAAAAGGAGCACACTTTACTTTTCAAATATTTCAAACAAAGACATCTACCTTTTGTATAAGTTTAGAAAAGCATCAATCACTTTTGAAAATATTCAAATAAAACATGCACATGTGAAAGATGACAATCAATCGTCTTAATATTTTCAAAGTTCAAACCTTGAATCATGCAATGCACATGTGAAAGATGACAATCAATCATCTTTCAAAATTTTCAAATTTAATTTTCAAAATATTTATGCACATGTGGAAAATGTATTTTAATGCTTTATGATAAAATATTAATTTTGAGCCTTAAACCTAATTTCAAATTTTTAAGAGATTTATAACATTACTCTATGACTTTCATGTGAATTTGTTCCCTTCTTGCTCTTGCTTGGTTCATTAATGTACTTGACTCCATTGTGTGGACAACTTGAGCTTGAGACTCCTTTATTCTTTGAATTCATTTGTTATCATCAAAATCTATGTGTAGATTTATAATCATACGAAACTTGAAACATTGGGTTCAACAAAATGTTATGATGGTCATAACATGTATCTTTACTCATTGTTGTTAATTTCGTTAGCCATGCTTCTGTGTTAATAACAAGTATATTAACTTCGTTGATACAGTTCCACCTATAAAAATGGAGGCCGAGAGTCTGTTAAGGGTATTGCATTTGAAAGGTTAAGAAAGTTAGGTAAGATCCCTTTAAATATAAAGAATAGACATTGGGGTCCATCATGCAAAAATGCCATAATATTTAGTAGTCAAGTGACCTGGATTATAAGAGTACATGCGGATATGCGACATGCAAGTTGGAGTGTGGTAGACGACAAGGAGAAGCATGAGCTCATCAATCGTTTTAGAGTAGGATTTTAATATACATGCCTGTTGCTTGTTATTTATGATTCAAAGTGGTGATTTTGCAAGTGAAAAGAAGAATGTGATATGAAACAGTATCCTTGCAGGCTGACTTCGTGTTGGATTGGAATAGAGACAACCATCGTAAAGTTGTAGTAAACGCACTAGCTGATAGGTACAATGCTTACCATTATGAACTACACAAGCACTACAAGAAATATGCTTCGCATGACGAGGCACTAGCTGGTTGGAAGTCATCGATGGAGCCACATGTTTGGGAGTGGCTATGTCAAATGTGGGCTAGCTGAAAATTCAAGTAAGTATGACGAGTGTTATAATCATAATGGGAAAATTGTGCATATATTATTGTTTTTTCCTTTTATATCTGTCATCTATATATATTTAGTTACGTTGAGGTATTGAGTACATAAGTGTAAGTGTATGACAATATTTATTTTGTAAATTTTCAGGAGCAGTCTCATAGGAATAGTAATAATAGGCAAAAACAGAAAGTTAAACATACATGTGGGAGAAAATATTTTGTTAGGCTTATGGAAGAAAGGGTAAGATATGTAGTGTTTAAAGTGAGTGTGGCATGTTTTGATAAAAGGGATTGAGCCTTAATTAACATAAATTTTACTTAAGGGTGAGGAGGCATGGAATATGATTGCATTTTACAAAGATACACACTGGTCAAGTCAGAAGGGGAAATTCATCAATGCAGCAAGTGAACACAATTATATGAGTTAGCTGATCTTTATTTCGATTTCTATTTATATAATGGATTGCGATGGCTGACCAAAAATCATGGTTTCCTTCTATTATATGAAATTTCAAAATCTGATGTTAGAGAGGTTGAATGAGAAAAAGACTGAAGAGGATGTTGATGAAGTTGCTGCTAATGTTTTCAAAGAGGTGTTAGGGTTCAAAAGTGGCTTTGCCCAAGGGCTGGGCCACTCAGTCATACTTGAGCCCACCCCGTTCTTACAAAAGAACAAGGCATTTAAACGTTTGGCCGAGGAGAATGAAAGGAACAAGGAATCTGCAGACTTATACAATAGTAAACTAGAGGTACTTTTGGGTGATATGGCTGATCTACACAAACAATTTTCTGAGCATGACAAATAAATAATTGCCATGAGATCACAGTTGTATTCAAGTAGGGAGTTTCAACAAGAGACTCAAGGAGATGCATAACATCTCTCATATGGGCAAGTTTTTTGAAGAATGTCTTGGGAAATGGAAGTGTTATAAATGCCAATGTATTGATGTATAGTATGGGCAAGTTGGGAGTGTTTTGATTAAAAAAAAAAAAGGTGGGAGGTAGTTATATAAATGGGCTTTTGTGTTTGGAATATATAACCTGGTATAATATGGAAGTAGGACCTTGAGGTTTGGTGCTGTATGCATCAAGTAATAGTTTTCACCAGCATGAGTGAGTATCCAATTTCATTATAGTGATAAGTAGTGTTTGTAAGGCTCTGGATATTCATTACCTGAGTGGGTACAATTTTGAAGTGAATTCTTTTTTTCATGTAGGGCTACACCAGCATGCATCGCTGGATCTACATATCCAAGGGTTCCAGTAGTGTATCGTTTTCTGTGATGAAGGCCACTATTTCGTCATGGTTGATATTGAAATGGCAACCACCAAGAGAAGTGAAAAATATAACATAATTGCGCAAGCTTCAGATCCAGAGATGGTATTTCTGACTTTCTTGGTTTATTACAGAATTAACTTCATATCTCAATGATGTTGTTATGTAATCCAAAAGATAGACCACATGTTTGTTTAAAATATATTAATTTTGGTATTGACTGGTGGGTTGAAAGAGTAATTAGCTGGAATTAATAGGTGAGACTGATGTTCATGGAAGATATTAGTCAGTTAACCACCTTCATTTGGTTGGTTGCATTTTTGACATATTGTAATAAATATGTCAAAATTACATGTCCAATATCAAGCTTCGAGTTATATATAGGCTTATGAAATAGTTAGAGCAAAAAATAATAATGTCATGAACTTAAGAGTAGTTTTCTTTAAATTTGAAATGAGGATTGTGAAGGAACTTTCCCTGCTAGTCTTTCACATGTTAGAGACATCACTCCCTTGGTCAGTATAGAGTTGGGCATCTTTATGGAATACTTGCAAAAACATGAATAATGTATTGTTTTTTGTTAGAATTGGGTGCAAAGTTGATATATTGGAGCTGTCATGCATGGTCATTGGACACAGATTAGTCCTTTATGTTATAATTCATACTAAATTGATGTTGATAATATGGGTTTTGAGTTCATAGGATAACATTTTGGCTAAACATATGGAAATAGGTTTCCAGAAATTAAACAATGTTGTAGAACACAATTTTGTTAATTATTTTTTGTAAATATTGAATTAGTCATATATTTTTAATTGAACACTTGTAAATGATCATAGGATTTTAGGGAGAATGAAGTCAACATATTTGTTTTGAATAGTGGGAATCATTGATTTGCTGTTAACTTTTGACGTAGAAAACCAAACCTGAAGTTGGAAATATGTTATCCCTAGCAGCATTGTATGATAATTCTCATTTATTGGTACATAATTATTTTGAGTATGATATGTTAGGATTTGGCCTTTACACATGCCATGCAATAATAGTTTTTGTCAACTATATCGAGCATACAGTCCATATATAAATGCCATCTACCTTTGTGGTGTACTTTATTGTATCCTAATATTTTAGGAGGTAATTTATATCAATGTGCTATAACCAGACCTTGGACTGGGAAATCTTGTATTGGGTGGGAAATTATGCTTTTTCTTACGTTGTTGGATAATTTATATATAGCAGCAAGTATACATTTGTCAGCTATCATGGGATTTTACCATATACATCCTTGGGAAAAATATTCTAAATGACCAAATATATTAAGGAAGATGGTATGTTAGGATTTCTTATTAAGATTGAAGTCAGGTTGTAGTTTGTTGTATTGTAGGGCTACTACTGCTGATACCTAGCACTTTGATAAAAATCAAAACATTATGTATGCTATTTTTTCAGGTCTTTTTCATTCAGCCCTGAAACTTTTCTAATATAGATAGGCTATAGGTATAACTGGTGCTTCATTTCTAGGCAGATATAGTCCATAATCTCATACATGAATGCAATGCAGCTAGTAAAGGAGATTTAATTTGGAGGAAAGTTGAACTGCAATATATGTAGAAATATAGTTGTTATATGGGTTTATACAATAGTATTTGTAATCATGTTGATGACCCTCTTCTCTTTTCCACACAATAAATATTAATGTATTTCCATTTCCTCCAAAGAATAGTGGAACATGCCTGAATGTTGTAAATATTGATATGTAATTTATGTTATTTGGTTGTGAGTGTATTTTGGAGTAATATTGCTATCTATCTCACCTTGGGTATCAACATATTATTTATTACTTTATCAAAAAACTTGCTTTTCCCCGGGAGCTAGCAATCATGGGAATAATTATATATATACCAAAATAACTATAAGCTTTTGCGATAGGATGCTTCCATGTAAAATAACTTATTTACATGGAACGTGGTTGTGAGAATAAGCATTAAAATGATTTTATTTAAAATGCATTTCCTACATAGTATCTTCAAGCTGGAAATAACTATTTCCCAAGGATGAGGTTTTGTGGGGAAAAAGCAATTGGAGATTATTTTGATGAGTTTTTACCACAAGACTGCTTCATGGAAATTAAGTAATTCCCGCTATCACAATCATGGGTAATCTACAAATTTGTGGCAAAAAAATCTTTATTTACCACCAATGTAGTAGTGGCTAATAGTTATACCCACCAAATATGTGGGAAATTCAATTGCCTTTTGCGACGAAAAATGAAGGCTTTGCACGCAGAACGTTTCGTGGCTAAAAGCTTATAATCTCCACCAGTTAAGAGTTATCTTAAGAAATAATACTATTTTCGGTGGGTTATATGCCACAAAACTGCCATGGGCCAAATTGGTGGGAAAAATGTTTTCCATACAAAAAAAATGACTTTTTGCCAAGAATCCTCCTTTGGAAAAAAAATGAGATTTTTTGTGGTGATATATTCTAATGTTGTTTTAATTTTATAATTTTTTATTTAATTATTTCTCTTAATTTTTTAAATTTCATAAAAAAAATTTTAAAATATTTTATTATTATTTATAAAATATTTTATTATTATTTATAAATTTCTCAACTTAATCTCGAGACTTGAATCTAGTTGTGAGGACGAATGCTTCTCCATGCAGCTGGATTTGAATGTTTACTAGCTAGTCCTAATTGACAGGAAAACCTCTTCATGATGAGCACTGACAAACCAAAGCAAAAGCCTGACCATCTATATATCTTCTTTTCATACATACGTTTAATTTTTTGTTTATAATGACAAGACCTTGGAAATCAGGTTCGTACGTCGTCCTTAATTGGCTAGCAGAAATCTGCTAGCTGGCATTCTTTATGGCTGCTAGATCAGCCAAAGAAGTCGACGTTAACAAGTTCGGGCCCCAACCTCAATCAACTTTACAAGTCAACCTCAATCTAAAGTTCTCCAATATACATAGATAGGAAAATTTTAATTTTAATTATAATTATATATTAATATGTGTATTAATTTAATATAATTATTTAAAATATAAATTTTATTAAAAATGATATTAATTTAAATTTTAAATATGAAAAAATTAATATTGATACGTGACTTTGTTTATATATAACAAAACTCATATAGATATAATGCAGTCGTGAGTTGCTGCTTACTTATTTTGTAGCGTATTCAGAAGAGAGAGATGAAAATACCAATACACTGTAAAGATATCATTTTTCTTTGATATCATGTGCCGATGGCATCAATATATCACAAAATTACCATGTCAAAGAAATCATGCACATAATATAGACTCAATAATAAATAGCATGTTCGGATTTAATTTCTAAAACTTATAAATCGCATGAATATATGCATAAAGTATTCCCCAAAAGGGGTGGGGATATTGCTTTGAAAAATATTTTTTCCTCTTTTATAGGATTTCGTCAAGTCAAGGTTCCTTGGTAGTTGATAATATATGCATTTCTACTGATTCGCTTCAATGCTTTGCGAGATTTACTAGAGCTATACAGTATTGGGAGGTGGGAGACATTGCTGATTTCTATCGTGCATATACATGCTAAAACTAAAGGTTTGAGGGACAATGGATTACTCTAGACACGCACAGAGAACAACATATCTTCAATCCGCTCATACTACAAGGCCCTTGACGACTCATACTTTCAATGCCTTCCCTTATTGGCGAGGGATTCGGGATAATCGCCACATCACAACTGTATGGAAGATGGTACCTCTATGTTTAATGTGGTGCAATGAAACAAAAGAAATGGCCGATGTTTTATAACTAGGTTCTTTCTTGTATAATTTTTGTGTATTCGGGCATTACCTATTTACGTGGATTAATAAACTCACTTCTTATCTATCAAAAAAAAAAAATTCCCCAATATATATATATATATATTTATTTCAACTGTTAAGAAATTTAAACAATTTGTACTAATACCAAACTAGCAATATATACATATAGCCAAAATTTATACTAAAGAGCCACTTTATTTCGTTTGCTAATCCAACGTCCAGCCAAAGTTCTCGAGTTAATTATGAAATAGATAACTAGAACCTAGTCGACCATAAAGAAAGATATTAATCCTTACCCCTTGAATAGACATGCTCTAACTTATCCACATATATAATTGATTAACTTCACCCTAAATAAAATAAATATGGAATGGCCCTATGTCAACAGGAAATGTTTCTATAGGAAGATTTCATATAGACATGTAAACATTTCAGAATAAAATAATAATAATAATATCAGAACGTGTGTTAAAGAGATGTCAAACGATCAATCTGCATAAAAATATAAAAAAGCTCAATTAACTTAGTATATCAGTTGATCTCGTTGCAGCGAAGCATCTCTACAACCTAGGTCATGGTGGGCCTATCATCCTTGTCTTCTGCAACGCATTGCAAAGCCACCTTGAGCAGAAGTTCCATCTGTTACGAAAATTGATGACACTGAAGTGAAAAATATGAAAAATGGAAGAGAAAACAATCACACACAACATAAGATTTACGTGGTTAGGCAAATTGCCTACGTCCACGGGTGTTGCAAAGGATTTATATATATGAGAGATCACAATACAATGGAGGAGGAGAAATATTGTTCTTCACAGAGTTCTTGAGTCACACACACAGCCAAATGAGTATAAATGGCCTATTTATACTCTCACGGCAGAAAACCCTAATTCTGGGCAAAAACAGAACATTCGCTCGAGCGGCTTGTCAAGTGCGCGTCGAGCGAACTTCCCTTCCGCATTGGCTCGAGCTCACTATCGAGCGCATGTCGAGCGTTCAACTCTGCCTGATTTCGCTCGAGCAGCTAATGCCTTCGCTCGAGCGAACTTCCCTTCCTGGAGACATCGCTCGAGCTCACTGTCGAGCTGCCTTCGAGCGTTCGAATCTGCCTGGCTTCGCTCGAGCGGCGGCAAAGAGCGGCGGCTTTTTGCCGCTCGAGCAAAGTGGACCAGACTCCACTATACTCAACAATCTCCCACTTGGAGACTGGTACACTCGCTGTATCATCCTCTTCTTCAAACATGATAATCTTCACTTCTGCAACTCACTGCCCTTGTCTTCATGCTAGAAGACCAACTGAAGTTGCACACAACTTCAGTTTCTCAAGTATAACACCCTTTGTCAACATATCAGCCGGGTTCTTGCTACCACAAATTTTCTCAAGTAACAACTGTCCATCATCTAACAATGATCGTATGAAGTGATACCTGATTTGAATGTGCTTTGTCCTGGAATGAAATGCTGGATTCTTGGCAAGGAATATGGCACTCTGACTATCACTATAGAGAGTGCCTTTCTGATTCTTTTTACCCAATTCCTCCAAGAAGCCCTGTAGCCATATCATCTCCTTTGCAGCCTCTGACACTGTAACATACTCAGCTTCTGTAGTAGACAAAGAAACTGTTTTCTGCAGATTAGAACCCCATGACACTGCAGTACCACAAAGAGTATAAACAAAACCTGTGGTACTCTTTCTGCTATCAATATCACCAGCTAAATCAGCATCAACATAGCCCTGCACCTCTAAACTCTTTCCTGAGAAACACAAGCACGTTTCTGAGGAGCCCTTTAGGTACCTCAAAATCCACTTCACTGCTTCCCAATGTTCTTTTCCTGGTTTACTCATATATCTACTCACAACTCCCACTGCATGGGCAATATCCGGTCTTGTGCAGACCATAGCATACATAAGTGAACCAATAGCTGAGGCATAAGGAACCTTACTCATATAGTCTTGTTCCTCCTCTGACTCGGGTGACTGATTCTTGCTGAGTCTGAAGTGACTGCCCAAGAGTGTGCCAACTGGTTTGGCCTTGTCCATATTGAACCTGTCGAGTACCTTCTTTACATACTCAGCCTGTGACAGCCTCAACATACCTCTGGCTCTATCTCTGACAATTCTCATGCCAAGGATTTGCTTTGCAGCTCCCAAATCCTTCATTGCAAAGTGCTCTGACATCTGCTTCTTCAGATTATTTATCTCATCAATACTAGCCCCTGCAATAAGCATGTCATCCACATACAACAGCAGAATAATGTAGGAATTGTCAAAATGCCTAACATAACAACAGTGATCTGCTTGACATCTGATGTACCCTGCACTGCACATGAAGTTGTCAAATTTCTTGTGCCACTGTCTAGGAGCTTGTTTCAGGCCATACAAGCTCTTCTTCAGTCTACAGACTGAACCTTCCTTTCCCTGTATTACAAACCCTTCAGGTTGATGCATGTAGATGTCTTCTTCAAGATCTCCATGAAGAAAAGCTATCTTCACATCTAGCTGCTCAAGAAATAAATCTTCAGTAGCAACTATAGACAGTACCATCCTGATGGTTGTGATCTTCACGACAGGAGAAAAAATCTCAGAGTATCAATACCCTGCTTCTGCTGAAAACCTTTTACAACAAGTCTAGCCTTGTACCTCTTACTGCCATTAAGCTCAGTTTTCACCCGGTACACCCACTTGTTATGTAATGCCTTCTTCCCTGATGGAAGTTCTGTCAACTCCCATGTCTGATTCTCTAGCAGAGAATCCATATCACCTTTCATGGCCAGCTCCCACTTGCTAGAATTTTCATCTTGCAAGGTTTCTTCATAACTCTGTGGTTCTCCACCATCTGTCAACAGAATGTAGTTCAAGGTTGGTGAGAAACGTTGTGGAGGACGTCTAGTCCTAACTGACCGTCGAACTGCAACTGTAGGAGTGGACGGCTCTGAAGCTGACTGCGGAACAATAGGAATGGGTGCACTGGACCCACTCTCCCCGTCACTCACATCTCTACTCTGCACTGTGACCTCTGGTAGGTCATCCAAGCTTACAAACTCGGACTCCTGAGGAGCTGTTTCAGAAGCTGTACTAGACTTGTCCTTGTACATAGTCTTCTCATTGAAAATTACATTCCTGCTTCTTATGATCTTCCGACCCTGATCATCCCAGAAACGATAGCCAAATGCCTCGTCTCCATAGCCAATGAAATAACATTTCTTTGACTTCGCCTCAAGTTTACTTCGAGCATCAGAATCAATATGAACATAAGAAAGACATCCAAATGTTTTAAGGTGAGAAAATTTGACTTCTTTCTCACTCCAAACCTCCTCAGCCAATTTATGATTTAATGAAACTGATGGCCCTCTGTTTATCAAGTAGACTGCAGTGCTGGCTGCATCTACCCAGAAAGTAGGTGGCAGTCCGGCGTGCAGCCTCATGCTTCTAGCATGCTCATTTATGGTTCTGTTCATACGTTCAGCAACTCCATTTTGCTGTGGTGTCCCAGGAATGGTCTTCTCCATTCTGACATCCAGAGCTGCACAATATTCCTTGAACCCACCATCAATGTACTCACCACCATTGTCAGACCTCAAACATTTCAGTTTCAGGCCTGTTTCTGTCTCTACCATGGCCTTCCAAGTTTTGAACACATTAAATACATCGAATTTATGCTTCAGAAAATAAATCCACACCTTCCTACTATGATCATCAATGAACGTGACATAGTAACGAGAACCTCCAAGAGATGCCACTGGGGAAGGTCCCCACACATCTGTGTGGACTAAATCCAGTTTTCCTGTCTTAGGCGTCCTGCCACTTCTCAAGAAACTGACCTTCTTCTGTTTCCCCATAATACAGCTCTCACACATACTGAGATCAACTGTCTTCAGTTCTGGTAGCTTGCCTCTAGACAGAAGTTCTTTCAAACCCTTCTGACTCATATGGCCAAGCCTGCAATGCCACAAATCTGTTGTGTTCTCTGCAACGGTAGTAGCAATAGTGTTAACCAAACCGGTAGTCATATACAGTGTACCAGTTTTTCTACCTCGAGCTACTACCAATGCCCCTTTTGTGACCTTCCAGGTACTATCTGAGAACACTACTGAGTGCCCACACTCATCCAGCTGCCCAATAGAAATGAGGTTCTTCTTCAACTCAGGAATGTGTCTGACCTTTTGCAAGGTCCATTTGTTCTTGTGAGGGAGTGCAATGTCAATGTCTCCCATCCCCACCACTCAAAGCTTCTCCATCAGCCAGATACACCTTCCCAAAATCACTTGCGACATAATTTCGCATTAGCTCCCTGTGGGAAGTTGTATGGAAGGATGCCCCTGAGTCCAGTATCCAATCATCAACTGGACTATGAACTGCAAGCAATAGTGCATCATGTACTTCTTCAGTTACAACATTAGCACTATCATTCTCGGTCTTTCTAGGATTTTTGCAGTTCTTCCTTATGTGGCCAGCTTTGCCACAATTCCAGCAAGTAACCTGCTGACTAGGCCTCAACTTGCTCTTGTCTTTGTGGTTTGATTTTGACCTTCTTCTATTCGAGTTCCTATCATGTGATCTCCCTCGAGAATCAACATTCAGTGCTGAACTCGAACACGAGGTCTCGCCTGAATCTCTCCTACGCACCTCCTCAGTCAAAATCAAGTCGCGAATATCATCATATTTCAACTTATTTTTACCAGCAGAATTACTAACAGCCATTCTCATGGCTTCCCAACTATTTGGCAGTGAAGCCAATAATATCAGTGCACGTATCTCATCATCAAATTCAATTTCAACAGACGATAATTGATTTGTGATAGTATTAAAATCATTCAGATGTTGTGCAACAAACGTACCATCTTCCATCTGTAAGTTGAACAACTTTTTCATTAAATGTACCTTGTTATTCGCTGACGGCTTTTCATACATGCCTGACAAAGCCGCCATGAGATCCGCCGTCGTCTTCTCCTTGATGATGTTGTGTGCAACGGATCTCGACAAGGTTAGTCGAATAACCCCCAAAACTTGTCGATCCAACAATTTCCATTCATCCTCATCCATCTTCTCCGGTTGTTTTCCCAACAATGGAAGATGCAGCTTCTTCCTATAGAGGTAGTCCTCTATTTGCATCCTCCAATAACCAAAATCCTTGCCATCGAACTTCTAGATCCCCGATATCTTCACTTCATCTCCAGCCATCGTCTTCCTTTAGATCCGAACCACGGCTCTGATACCAATTGTTACGAAAACTGATGAGAATGAAGTGAAAAATATGAAAAATGGAAGAGAAAACAATCACACACAACACAAGATTTACGTGGTTCGGCAAATTGCCTACGTCCACGGGAGTTGCAAAGGATTTATATATATGAGAGATCACAATACAATGGAGGAGGAGAAATATTGTTCTTTACAGAGTTCTTGAGGCACACACACAGCCAAATGAGTATAAATGACCTATTTATACTCTCACGGCGGAAAACCCTAATTCTGGGCAAAAACAGAACATTCGCTCGAGCGGCGTGTTGAGCGCGCGTCGAGCGAATTTCCCTTCCGCATTCGCTCGAGCTCACTATCGAGCGCATGTCGAGCATTCGACTCTGCCTGATTTCGCTCGAGCGAACTTCCCTTCCTGGAGACATCGCTCGAGTTCACTGTCGAGCGGCCTTCGAGCGTTCGAATCTGCCTGGCTTTTTGCCGCTCGAGCGAAGTGGACCAGACTCCACAATACTCAACACCATCTTAGCGGAGTCATATATGCCGCCCATGCTTGGGTCTACAATCTCCTCAATATTCCACGACTCCCTTGAAGCTTCACCATCAGCATGCATGATCTTCTCCCTCACCTGCGTGTCCAATCTAGTATGCTCTTACGCCCCTCCGCCACCAGAGCTATGCTGCGTGCCTGTGGGGCTCTTTCCGGTAACCATTTCCAGCACCACAATCCCATAGCTATAGACATCAACTTTAGAGGTGATAGGAAGATTATAAACCCATTCAGGAGCCATATAGCCTGTAACAGCCCGCTAAAATTATCAGTTTTGGATTATTTCCCGACAGCAATCACATCTCTCTTGTCTTTACCCTCATCTGGAATCACGCGTATAGATTATCTTTTTCGTAAATCACGTAATTTGTTCTTCACCGACACCTGTAAAATCATGAACAATTTTATCCTAAGCGTTGTACCTCGATGACGTTTTTCCCGGATCTTATCCATCGAATTTCAAAGTATTAAATAAGCTTGTTTTTAAAGTAGCACAATTATAATAATTTAATGAGTTCTGAAAATATTATAATTGTGGATATTTATTTAGATTAAATATTTTAATTGTTTTAAGATATTAAGAGGTTTAATTTTACGTTGAAAATTCTTATTTAAATTTAAGTGTTTTATGCACTTTGATTAATTAACGGTACTTTATCATTTTTATATAATGATGAAGAAATATTATTTTATAAATTTTAGTTTATAAAATAATATTCTACCTTAATTCATCATAGTGTTTTATTTAAAGTGTTTTATTTAAAATAAGACATTTAAGCATTTTTAATCAGTGTTTTAACTCACTGTTGGTTTATTTGAGGATCCCGAAATATAGATTTGAAGCAATATACTCTGGCCCTACCCTTTTTCTCTTCACTTTTTCTCTTTTTCTTTTTTTATTTTTTTTCTCTCCCTCTCTCTCTCTCTTGGCCGACGGATGGATGAAGGAACCACCATGGCCGATCGGTTCAAGGCTCCAGCCGGCGCCACCTCCGGCCGCCGGACCCCACCTCCCACTCCGGCCTCTCCCCCTCCCTCCGGCGAGTCCAACCACGCCGGTGGTGTACTAAACCGGCCTCTCCTTCTCTCTCTCTTACCGTTCTCTTCCTTCTTGTCTCATTACCGTCGCCGCCCCTTTGACCGCCCGTTTCTCCGCCGTCCGGTGGAGGTGTCGTACACCGTCCCCGCCATTCTCTTCCTCTCTCACCAAAGTTCATCCCCTCCAATTTTCAGAGCCATCGGACCAGCCGTTAGTCTCCGAGAGCCGCCGGAAGTTGCTGCCCCTGCCCTGTTTTCTCCCCTGTTGCCGATTTCTTTCTCCGCCCAGAACCGCCGCTCGCCGGCGGCGTGGACTACACCACCCACCCAGATTTCTTCCCCTCTCACCGGTGAACATCCCCTCCAAGTTTCACCTCCATCCGAGCCACCGTTAGCCGCCACTCTCGCCTCCAAACAAATGGGTTTTTAAGGTTTTTCACCATTTTGGACCACCATACACGGCCAAATCAGCCACCAAGCACCACCATTGGACTCACCTCATCAAGGGCTTCCTCCCCATGTCTTTCTTTTTCCCAAACTCTCACTTTTTTCATATGGGTTTCTCAAAACACCCGTTCGGTTGCACCACCGTGCGCCGCCGTACACGGCCACCCGTGGTGTTTCACCACCACCATCTTGTTCCTCTCATCCTCATGAACCTCTCCAAGAAATTTCATGGCCAACGGAGCTTCGTAGAGCTCACACTCTCCCTCACTCTCCAAGGCCAAAAATGGTTTCAAACGGCCGATCCGCCGCCGTTAGCCACCGTCCGACCACCACCTCACCACCACAGCTCCACCACATGTTCCTTTACCTTTCCCTAGCTTTCCATGAAGTTCTATGGCTTTTCGCTACCTCGCGTCTCCTCCGCTCACCGTTCGGAGTTACTATTCACGGCGTGACGCCGCCGTGCTCCGCCACCTTTGACCACCACGAGGCGACCGTGAGTCTTCCAAGACCACGCCTAGCCTTTCTCAAGCCCAAACTACCACTTTATGTGGTGGACAGACACCGTACCGCCACGTACGCTCCTCCGACGCATGTTCGTGACGAACAACGAGCGACGCACGGGTTATCCCGTCGATGGTATAACCTTCTATCTCTAGTTATTTTACGTTTAAAATAGTTAGTTGGTTGGTTTGTGAATTGTGTAGTTGTATTTGTGGAGTTCGTTGCGTAGTTGTGAAGGGAAGTGTGGTTGTGAAGTGTTGAGTTTGATTGTGTATTTTGTGGACTGTGCTGTGAAGTATAGGCGTGAGATGGATGCCGTAGATGTGATACGGCGGGTTGTGTGAAGAGAATACGCGTGTAGCGTACTCTGTGTAATGCAGCGACGCGCCGCGCGACGTGCGCTGTAATGATGTGTGTCGTAGAAGGAAGGGAGTACGCATGTAGTGTACTCCGTGTTGTATGGCGATGCATCGTGTGATGTGCATCGTGTTGATGAGTGTTGTAGCGAAGGAAGTACGCGTAGTGCGTACTCCGTGTCGCGTAGCGATGCACTGTGAGACGTGTATCGCATGATGGGTTTTGTAGTGTGGATGGAAGAGAGTTCACGTGAGTGTACTCTGTATTAAGTCGTGAAACACCGGATGGCGTGTCACGAAGGGTTGGATGGCGTAACAGAGAAGTGTAGAGCATGGTGTAGTGTTGGGAAACTGTATGACAGTGTCCCGAAGCAGTGGTGTTATGGATTATAGTCTGGGGTGACTGGTGTCATCTTGTGGTTGACTATGGCTAAGAGTATATGGATTGAGAAAGGAATTGTTTGTTGGTTATTATTGATAATTTTAATGAACTTGTTTTAGTGCAAAGGCTTTATGAAGTCAAATTATCTCTTCTGAGTATAGTGAAACCTCAAGTTGCCGTGGTGTTGCAAGTGCTCATAATATGACAATTGAGTTCAGAAGTGAAAATCTTAAGGACTTGAGTGTTCCTCTTCCAGCTGTTGTGCAGTTCCTCGTGTTTCGCGCCCTTTTCTCATAGAACGCGACGATCGAGGTAAGTTAGCCTCTAACTTACTATCAGTTTATTGTGTATGTGTGATGGGTAAGGGAACTACAATTTATGTATGTATGTTATCGTATATGCCATGTCATGATATGTCATTATATGTTCATCTGTTACGTATGATTTAATATCTCATGAATAATTATCTGTTACATAATCTTTTCTGTCATACAATGATGTATGTTATAAGTATGCCATGTTAAGTATGCCATATGATACATGTATGCCATGAAATGTTTATGATTAAATCATATTATGCCATTTACAAGTATACGCCATGTTAGAAAAGTATATGATATTAAATAATATCTCATGCATTAAGAACGATAAGACATGTTATGATATGTATAATACGTGGGGCCACAACAACTGTGGAGTACGTATTATATTTATGTTATGTTACTTATAATGCGTGGGGCCACAACAACTGTGGAGTACGTATTATATTTATGTTATGTTATTATAATGCGTGGGGCCACAACAACTGTGGAGTACGTATTATATTTATGTTATGTTATTTATAATGCGTGGGGCCACAACAACTGTGGAGTACGTATATATTATGTTATGTTACTTATAATGCGTGGGGTCACAACAACTGTGGAGTACTATATTATGTTATGTTATTATTGCGTGGCAAATGTGAGTACGTTATTAGTTTATAATGCGTGGGGCCACAACAACTGTGGGTAGTACATTTAGTACTTATACTGGGCACAAATTAGTCGTATATTTATGTTACTTATAATGCGTGGGGCCACAACAACTGTGGAGTACGTATTATTTTATGTTATGTGTATTCATGGGGCCACAACAACTGTGGAGCATGAAGTATGGGGCCACAACAACTGTGGAGCATACACTACATGAGACACAGCAATTGTGACATGTAGAATACGTGGGGCCACAACAACTGGTACGTTGTTTGATTGAATACGTGCCCATGTGAACTAGCACGTTATTAATCAAGACAATTAAATAAGATTCCAAGTTTATGTTAAGTCAAGTTTCAGATCAAGTTCATGTTATGTTATGCTCACGTACATGTTATGTTCATGTTCATGTTATGTTCCAAGTTCATGTTCACATCATGTTATGTTCACGTTTATGATACGTTCAAGCTCACGTTCATGTTATGTTATGTTCATGTCCATGTTATGTTTCACGTTCATGTTATGTTGATTGTTCATGTTATGTTTTAAGCTTAGTTCATGCCATGTTAAGTCAAGTTCAGTTCACGCTTAAGTTCTGGTTAAGTCATGCTATATGTCAAGTTATACTATGTTTATGTATGACTATAATTATGCATTTATGCTTTTACTGCCATGCATGCATTTTTAACCTGTGTATAAGTTTTATGTTAACTTACTGAGATTTGTAATCAAATCTCACTGTGGTAGTCCCAACTACCATTCCCCCCGAATGGTAGATCTTGTTACAGGACCCGAAGGAGAATTGGAATCTGACCAACTGAATACAGTCGACTAGGCCACGGTGCGATGTTGATGATGGTATAGTATTTAACTTAGGTTAATACTTACACTTTTGGAGTTGTATCTCAAGTATTCTTTTGATCACAACCATTTTAGACTAGTGTGGTGATCACGGCTTTTTAGTATGCCTTTATGTATGAAATATGTTTCAAGTATTTGGGATATTTTTAGTTTGGTGCATAGTATTGCTAAAGAAAAAAATTATCCGTCTGCGAATATTGCATAATGCTAGATGCATGTTAGGAACATTGCATCTTATATGTCATGAACGGGGGCAGGTAACCTTGTGTTGCATGTCTCGACGCTTCAAATGTCCGTTCAATCCCAAGCGGAATTTGGGGGCGTCACAGGGTGGTATCAGAGCAATACGTCTCTGGGTTGTAAATCCACATGTCCTTAAGAAATGCACCAAATACTAGGCTTGAGATTTTAGTTTTCATTAGGCGTGAATTTCTTTGAGATCATGTGCTGAAAAGCGATATAGTGTTAGAGTTCACAAACACAGTTGATCAGTTAGCAGATATTTTCGCAAAACCTTTACCAGAAGATAGATTATATATGATTAGAAGAGAAATAGGTATGAAGCATGTTACGAATATCTCTTAAAGGATAAAACCAGAGTTCATAAATATAGAGAGATATTTTTTTTAATAAAATGCTTCTACATAAACTTGAGGTTCTTAGCCTCATGTTGGAGACGCTCACTCTCTTCATACAATATCATATCATCCCTATTCATGGGAGCTGGCAAGCGGAATGAAGAATCCAGTAGAGTTTTCAGCTGTTTATTCTGCTGCCGAAGGATTCCTTCCCTGGTGTGAGACTCTTGAACAATTCGTTGAAGTACAACAATTTGTTCTTTAAGCCTTTCAACCTCTTGGTTTTTGGCTTGTACCCGCTGGGAAAAAGCAATTATAGAAGATGAGTAGCGAGTCCCAAGACTCACCAAGTCGTAGACAGCATCGGAGTCTGACTTATTAGCCATACTAGTATTTTCTTGCTGCAGCATGGCACCTATGGCAGCTGCAGAAAGGACAGGAGGTTGAGGTGCTGAATACCTCATGGTTGGATCTAGAGAAATGTTAGAAGATTGAGCCATGGAGAAAAGAATTGAAAACTTAAAGCGAGAATGTGAAGGAATGCAGAGGAGTTATAGAGATGAGAATAAGTTTTGATGCATATTGGATTGAGTTGAAGACTGATTTTATAGAGATAACATAAAGAAGAAGACAAACTAGTTTCTCTTCAAATCTTATTTAGTCAAAAGAAATACAAGATCTGCTGGACACGCTTTGTCAAAAGTTTCTTACTAAGCCAGCTAGATTAACAGTAGTTTGTCCCTATTTCTCTAGAAAACGATGAACCTCTGCTGTTATCTGCCGATGTTGACCCTGTATCTGAATCCTTTCTCGTTCCAGCTCTTCTATTCGTGGTTGCAGATCATGAGCATACCAATCTGCAAATTTCTTCAACTCTTGGTTTTCTTGCTGTAGCCTTTTATTCTCCATATCCTTATTAGCAAGCTTCTGTTGTAACTCAGATATTCGGATGTTAAGATGATCAATCTCACTTACCCTCGCCAGTAACCTCCGAGACATGATCGTAACAGAGGCAGCATATTGACTACTGAGCTTCCATGATTCTGTAATAATCTCAGAATCAGTCCTACTAGAAGAACAGTTCGCTGCTCCTATCGTAGTATTGACGACCTCAGGAGAGAAGATTGATGGTTGATGCGTCAAGGGTTCCTGATTCAAGTCTGGAACATTAGTGGAAGAGTTTTGACCAGCCATTCTTTTGTTATGGAAAAACAAAACACAGATCAAGAAGCGATGTTTTTTTTTCCGATGGATGAAGATGATCCTGTTTCTTTATAGAAACTCAAAGCCTTCAATCACGGTTGTCATCAACATCAGGCGTTTGTTCAAATCTCCAGCTGTATTAAATTCATAGAGTAGGCCTCGAGACTTTGCAGCACTTGTCGGGTCACGGACGGTTCTTTTTTTTCAAACTATCTACAATGTTTTAAGCGTGTTTTACGTTTGTACTTGCGTCGATTTCGAGGACGAAATCTTCTTTTTAGGAGGGGAGGATGTAACAGCCCGCTAAAATTATCAGTTTTGGATTATTTCCCGACAGCAATCACATCTCTCTTGTCTTTACCCTCATCTGGAATCACGCGTATAGATTATCTTTTCCGTAAATCACGTAATTTGTTCTTCACCGACAGCTGTAAAATCATGAACAGTTTTATCCTAAGCGTTGTACCTCGATGACGTTTTTCCGGATCTTATCCATCGAATTTCAAAGTATTAAATAAGCTTGTTTTTAAAGTAGCACAATTATAATAATTTAATGAGTTCTGAAAATATTATAATTGTGGATATTTATTTAGATTAAATATTTTAATTGTTTTAAGATATTAAGAGGTTTAATTTTACGTTGAAAATTCTTATTTAAATTTAAGTGTTTTATGCACTTTGATTAATTAACGGTACTTTATCATTTTTATATAATGATGAAGAAATATTATTTTATAAATTTTAGTTTATAAAATAATATTCTACCTTAATTCATCATAGTGTTTTATTTAAAGTGTTTTATTTAAAATAAGACATTTAAGCGTTTTTAATCAGTGTTTTAACTCACTGTTGGTTTATTTGAGGATCCCGAAATATAGATTTGAAGCAATATACTCTGGCCCTACCCTTTTTCTCTTCACTTTTTCTCTTTTTTTTTTTTTTCTCTCCCTCTCTCTCTCTCTTGGCCGACGGATGGATGAAGGAACCACCATGGCCGATCGGTTCAAGGCTCCAGCCGGCGCCACCTCCGGCCGCCGGACCCCACCTCCCACTCCGGCCTCTCCCCCTCCCTCCGGCGAGTCCAACCACGCCGGTGGTGTACTAAACCGGCCTCTCCTTCTCTCTCTCTTACCGTTCTCTTCCTTCTTGTCTCATTACCGTCGCCGCCCCTTTGACCGCCCGTTTCTCCGCCGTCCGGTGGAGGTGTCGTACACCGTCCCCGCCATTCTCTTCCTCTCTCACCAAAGTTCATCCCCTCCAATTTTCAGAGCCATCGGACCAGCCGTTAGTCTCCGAGAGCCGCCGGAAGTTGCTGCCCCTGCCCTGTTTTCTCCCCTGTTGCCGATTTCTTTCTCCGCCCAGAACCGCCGCTCGCCGGCGGCGTGGACTACACCACCCACCCAGATTTCTTCCCCTCTCACCGGTGAACATCCCCTCCAAGTTTCACCTCCATCCGAGCCACCGTTAGCCGCCACTCTCGCCTCCAAACAAATGGGTTTTTAAGGTTTTTCACCATTTTGGACCACCATACACGGCCAAATCAGCCACCAAGCACCACCATTGGACTCACCTCATCAAGGGCTTCCTCCCCATGTCTTTCTTTTTCCCAAACTCTCACTTTTTTCATATGGGTTTCTCAAAACACCCGTTCGGTTGCACCACCGTGCGCCGCCGTACACGGCCACCCGTGGTGTTTCACCACCACCATCTTGTTCCTCTCATCCTCATGAACCTCTCCAAGAAATTTCATGGCCAACGGAGCTTCGTAGAGCTCACACTCTCCCTCACTCTCCAAGGCCAAAAATGGTTTCAAACGGCCGATCCGCCGCCGTTAGCCACCGTCCGACCACCACCTCACCACCACAGCTCCACCACATGTTCCTTTACCTTTCCCTAGCTTTCCATGAAGTTCTATGGCTTTTCGCTACCTCGCGTCTCCTCCGCTCACCGTTCGGAGTTACTATTCACGGCGTGACGCCGCCGTGCTCCGCCACCTTTGACCACCACGAGGCGACCGTGAGTCTTCCAAGACCACGCCTAGCCTTTCTCAAGCCCAAACTACCACTTTATGTGGTGGACAGACACCGTACCGCCACGTACGCTCCTCCGACGCATGTTCGTGACGAACAACGAGCGACGCACGGGTTATCCCGTCGATGGTATAACCTTCTATCTCTAGTTATTTTACGTTTAAAATAGTTAGTTGGTTGGTTTGTGAATTGTGTAGTTGTATTTGTGGAGTTCGTTGCGTAGTTGTGAAGGGAAGTGTGGTTGTGAAGTGTTGAGTTTGATTGTGTATTTTGTGGACTGTGCTGTGAAGTATAGGCGTGAGATGGATGCCGTAGATGTGATACGGCGGGTTGTGTGAAGAGAATACGCGTGTAGCGTACTCTGTGTAATGCAGCGACGCGCCGCGCGACGTGCGCTGTAATGATGTGTGTCGTAGAAGGAAGGGAGTACGCATGTAGTGTACTCCGTGTTGTATGGCGATGCATCGTGTGATGTGCATCGTGTTGATGAGTGTTGTAGCGAAGGAAGTACGCGTAGTGCGTACTCCGTGTCGCGTAGCGATGCACTGTGAGACGTGTATCGCAGTGATGGGTTTTGTAGTGTGGATGGAAGAGAGTTCACGTGAGTGTACTCTGTATTAAGTCGTGAAACACCGGATGGCGTGTCACGAAGGGTTGGATGGCGTAACAGAGAAGTGTAGAGCATGGTGTAGTGTTGGGAAACTGTATGACAGTGTCCCGAAGCAGTGGTGTTATGGATTATAGTCTGGGGTGACTGGTGTCATCTTGTGGTTGACTATGGCTAAGAGTATATGGATTGAGAAAGGAATTGTTTGTTGGTTATTATTGATAATTTTAATGAACTTGTTTTAGTGCAAAGGCTTTATGAAGTCAAATTATCTCTTCTGAGTATAGTGAAACCTCAAGTTGCCGTGGTGTTGCAAGTGCTCATAATATGACAATTGAGTTCAGAAGTGAAAATCTTAAGGACTTGAGTGTTCCTCTTCCAGCTGTTGTGCAGTTCCTCGTGTTTCGCGCCCTTTTCTCATAGAACGCGACGATCGAGGTAAGTTAGCCTCTAACTTACTATCAGTTTATTGTGTATGTGTGATGGGTAAGGGAACTACAATTTATGTATGTATGTTATCGTATATGCCATGTCATGATATGTCATTATATGTTCATCTGTTACGTATGATTTAATATCTCATGAATAATTATCTGTTACATAATCTTTTCTGTCATACAATGATGTATGTTATAAGTATGCCATGTTAAGTATGCCATATGATACATGTATGCCATGAAATGTTTATGATTAAATCATATTATGCCATTTACAAGTATACGCCATGTTAGAAAAGTATATGATATTAAATAATATCTCATGCATTAAGAACGATAAGACATGTTATGATATGTATAATACGTGGGGCCACAACAACTGTGGAGTACGTATTATATTTATGTTATGTTACTTATAATGCGTGGGGCCACAACAACTGTGGAGTACGTATTATATTTATGTTACTTATAATGCGTGGGGCCACAACAACTGTGGAGTACGTATATATTTATTTATGTTACTTATAATGCGTGGGGCCACAACAACTGTGGAGTACGTATTATATTTATGTTATGTTACTTATAATGCGTGGGGCCACAACAACTGTGGAGTACGTATTATATTTGTTATGTTACTTATAATGCGTGGGGCCACAACAACTGTGGAGTACGTATTATATTTATGTTACTTATAATGCGTGGGGCACAACAACTGTGGAGTACGTATTTATTTATGTTATGTTACTTATAATGCGTGGGGCCACAACAACTGTGGAGTACGTATTATATTTATGTTATGTTATTATAATGCGTGGGGCCACAACAACTGTGGAGTACGTATTATATTTATGTTATGTTACTTATAATGCGTGGGGCCACAACAACTGTGGAGTACGTATTATATTTATGTTACTTATAATGCGTGGGGCCACAACAACTGTGGAGTACGTATTATATTTTATGTTATGTGTATTCATGGGGCCACAACAACTGTGGAGCATGAAGTATGGGGCCACAACAACTGTGGAGCATACACTACATGAGACACAGCAATTGTGACATGTAGAATACGTGGGGCCACAACAACTGTGGAGTACGTATTATGTTTTATGTTACTTGAATACGTGGGGCCACAACAACTGTGGAGTACGTATTAATGCACGTTATTAATCAAGACAATTAAATAAGATTCCAAGTTTATGTTAAGTCAAGTTTCAGATCAAGTTCATGTTATGTTATGCTCACGTACATGTTATGTTCATGTTCATGTTATGTTCCAAGTTCATGTTCACATCATGTTATGTTCACGTTTATGATACGTTCAAGCTCACGTTCATGTTATGTTATGTTCATGTCCATGTTATGTTTCACGTTCATGTTATGTTGATTGTTCATGTTATGTTTTAAGCTTAAGTTCATGCATGTTAAGTCAAGTTCAGTTCACGCTTAAGTTCTGGTTAAGTCATGCTATATGTCAAGTTATACTATGTTTATGTATGACTATAATTATGCATTTATGCTTTTACTGCCATGCATGCATTTTTAACCTGTGTATAAGTTTTATGTTAACTTACTGAGATTTGTAATCAAATCTCACTGTGGTAGTCCCAACTACCATTCCCCCCGAATGGTAGATCTTGTTACAGGACCCGAAGGAGAATTGGAATCTGACCAACTGAATACAGTCGACTAGGCCACGGTGCGATGTTGATGATGGTATAGTATTTAACTTAGGTTAATACTTACACTTTTGGAGTTGTATCTCAAGTATTCTTTTGATCACAACCATTTTAGACTAGTGTGGTGATCACGGCTTTTTAGTATGCCTTTATGTATGAAATATGTTTCAAGTATTTGGGATATTTTTAGTTTGGTGCATAGTATTGCTAAAGAAAAAAATTATCCGCTGCGAATATTGCATAATGCTAGATGCATGTTAGGAACATTGCATCTTATATGTCATGAACGGGGGCAGGTAACCTATGTTGCATGTCTCGACGCTTCAAATGTCCGTTCAATCCCAAGCGGAATTTGGGGGCGTCACATAGCCTCTAGTTCCTCTCATCTTTGAGAAGCTTGAATGATCATGCTCACCTCTATTCAGTAGTTTGGACAGACCAAAATCTGCTACCTTTGGTTGATAGTTGGAATCCAAGAGTATGTTATGAGGCTTTACATCACAATGTAAAACCCACTCTAGGCACTCTTCATGCAAATAAGCTAGGCCCTTCTCTGTGCGCCACTGCAATATCAAACCTCTTTTTCCAATCAAGTTCGTTAGAAGTAAGTTTTTCTGCTAAGGATCCATGCTCCATGTACTCGTACACCAGAAGCCTATGCTTTCCCTCTGCGCAGTATCCCCAGATGTCTATCAAGTTCATGTGGTTAAGCCTCCCAATGGTATTTACTTCTGCTAGGAATTCGGCTTCTCCTTGGTTAGCTTCGTCGAGTCTTTTAATTGCTGCAACTCGCTTATCGGGCAGTATACCTTTGTATACTACCCCTCCCCCTCCTCGTCCAATCACTTCAACGAATCCCCGTGTGGCCTTCTTCAGCTCAGAAAAATTGAATCGCTTGAATCTAGACATCAGGAGGTATCCTTCTGCAACTGGGTCGGAATTCTTACTGCTCATGAACAAGGAATAGAACACCAGGAAAACGCAGATTACCTCTAGGCCTCCCACTGCAGTAGCAAACCAAAGCAAAAGCTTCACTGTCTTATTTTCATACGTTCCTCTAACTTGCCTGCTAAGTTCGGCTATGCAATTCAACCTTGATTCGGAGGCATCCAGCGTCTTGTTATAGAAAAAACCAGCTTTGGGTACTTTTAAATGAAAGTCTCCCTCAAAATTTGGTGTAAGTTGTCCATTGTATAACTCATACTTGGGGTAACATAAATAGCCACCGTCAGCTGCGCTAAATTTAAATTGGAAACCTTTGCAACTACACGTCGTCAGGCATTCTTTTTTACAGTGTTGTAAGGTCACATTCGGCTGGAACTCTATATCATAGCCATAGAACTCAACATGAGAAAGTTGGAGAAAAGTAGACAGCTTTTCATGACTCTGATTGCAAGGGAGATTGAAGTCTGCTTCACACCCAAAAGACCAATCAGTTGGATCTTTGATCTTGAATCCCTGCAAGCAAGAGCATCTCCTGCCGGAAGCATGATCATAACTACAAACACTATGGGCCCACGTATGCCATGAGTCGTGCATGGATCCGGCACCGCTTGCCATGTGACAACCCAATACCACCCTTCATTCATTGCTTCCAGGCTGTATAATCGAAGGTTACCATCACGATCAAGAGTTAATCTTCTGTGAGTTTTCACACCAAAATCTGTAGCTAGGATCACTAAATGATCAGATGACCAGAAATAGCCCGACTCGTTCAGTACTGCAGCTCTACTAGAGTTGTACATAGACCTTCCGGCTAGTCCAGGATCACTAAGCCAAGGTTCAGGCCAGTAGAGACTGGATACAACAGGACCTTGGTACAACAGACGAAGGACATTATCGTTGTCAAAAAATAGCTTATAGTAGCCAGAAGAATAGTCTACTTTGCTTGATTTTGAAACAAGGGTTGAAATCCTGGTTAGCGTTTGTTGTGGAAGAAGAGTATCTGTTGGTGAATCAAAGCTCTGCCAGATGACACCACTCTGAGAATGATTTAGAACAAGATTTCCGGTGTTTTGGAGCTGTAGTTGCAATTTTGAGGACTCTAAAGGGGTCGAGGCTGCTGTTCTGGTGGCCCAAACGGTTATACCGACCGAGTTTGTTAGGCGAAGCTTGCCATCTTTCGAAAGCGAAAGCTGTGAACCTATTCCATCAACCGGATCATCTCGGTTTGCCATCCAAACAACGGTCGGAGCTGAGGACCTTGTCAACCATATGGCAAAGCAGAAAGCGTTTTCACCTACCGGGAAAAATCCCGCAGAGAAATCACCATTGAGAGAAACCAGTTTGTCGCTTGGGTTCTCAACAGATAAAGATGAGCCTCTGAGAACGTCAGATGTTTTTGATGATGAAGATAGGAGAGGAGTTTGGATGAGCGTAAGAAGAAGGAAGAAAATTGAGATATCCATGATGCGAATGCAAGAGGTTACTTTGTCTGATAGATGCATATATAGGAGAAGAATGCAAATGTTAGCAGACGGCCGCCACTTGTTTTCCCATTCCTCAGACGAAGACTTACGCCCAAAATGGCTATGGGTGAGAAACCTCGATCGGAAATCACTTGTCAAGTGAACGTCCATTGTTTTATTATTGTACGTTAGTGTTGATTTTTCGAACTCCAATGGCGATTTTAAGATCGTTAATGTTTTCTTTTATAACGTCATTATTTAGACAAGAACGAAGTCGATTGAAATCTTAAATTTTAATTTGTTTTATATACCAAACTTGATGGAAGATTTTCTGATTAATGGAGGTGTAATTCAGCGATGGACATCATGCTATCATGTAGTCAAAGTACAACTTAAAACCTCAATTATGGCGGCCTTGCTTGATGGTGCAAGTTTAAGTCACTACAATAAATTGATCATAAAAATCTATTTTTCTTGTAGTGCGTTAACTATCGCTTAGGGTTATCTAATTAATGTTAGAAAAAATCTATTCATCATCCATTTTCTCATTGTCATCTCATCATCTAATGATATATCATTAGATGATAGATTCACAAGTAAAATATAATAAATAGTCTCCAATCATCTAATATCATATCATGGGATGATGAGAATTAATATGATGAATAGCATTATTGTTAATGTTAATGTTATGTATAGAGAACTGGTCGGAGACAGAGATGATTTTAAATAAAAGGAGAGACGAAATTTAACGTGGTTCGGCAATTGCCTACGTCCACAGCTGCTGTAATTTCACTATGAAATATTTCTACAAACATTTCTCACCCACACTCTCTCTCTATCTTTCTCTCTTTCTCTCTATCCCACATTTTATACAATTGAGCTCTCTCCTATTTATAGGAGAGAGTAGCCTACCATTTGCAAATGGTGGGTGGCCTAACAAGGTGGGTGGCCTAACAATGGTGGGTGGCCTAACTATGGTGGGTGGCCTAACAAGGTGGGTGGGTTGCAAATCCAAACCCATTTCATACTTGGTTTGTCTCCATTCATAACAATCTCCCACTTGGAGACAAATAAGTCTACATATTTTCATAGCAACCATCACAACAACTTCAAGTCATGCCTTTAAGTACGAAGGCCAACTGAAGCTACACACAGCTTCAGTTTGTCAACAGTAACTGCTTTTGTAAACATGTCTGCTGGGTTCTCTGTTCCTCGAATCTTCTCAAGTATCAGCTGTCCACTATCTAGAAGAGATCGAATAAAATGGTATCGCAACTGTATGTGTTTTGTTCTGGAATGAAAGGCTGGATTTTTTGCAAGAAAAATAGCACTCTGACTATCACTGTGCAGAATACCTTTTTCATTTTTCTTTCCCAATTCCTCCAAAAAAGGACTGCAACCAAACCATTTCCTTCCCCGTTTCAGTTATAGCAACGTATTCCGCTTCTGTAGTTGAGAGAGCAACAATCTTCTGTAACTTAGAAGCCCACGATACAGCTGTACCACCCAACGTATACACAAATCCAGTAGTACTTTTTCTGCTGTCAACGTCACCTGCTAAATCAGCATCTACATATCCCTGTAGCTTTAAACCTGCTTTTGTAAAGCATAGTGACGTATCTGAAGAGCCTTGTAGATATCTCAAAATCCACTTGACTGCTTCCCAATGCTGCTTTCCTGGATTACTCATGTACCTACTCACAGCTCCCACTGCTTGTGCAATATCTGGCCTTGTACAGACCATGGCGTACATAAGACTACCAATAGCAGATGCATAGGGTATTCCGTTCATGCATTCTTGCTCTTTCTCCGTCTTTGGCGACTGATCCTTAGTTAGTCGAAAGTGACTAGCTAAGGGTGTGCTCACTGGTTTCGCCTTGTCCATGTTAAACCTACTGAGCACCTTCTTCACATACTCCTCCTGCGAGAGCGTAAGAGTATTATTAGCCCTGTCTCTAATAATTCTCATACCAAGGATTTGTTTTGCAGCACCCAAATCCTTCATCTCAAACTGCTTTGACAACTGCTTCTTCAGTTTATTGATCTCCTCGATGCTTGACCCTGCAACGAGCATATCATCCACATACAACAGTAGGATAATATAAGAGTTGTCAAAATTCTTCATATAGCAACAATGGTCAGCCTGCAGTCTTGTAAATCCATTACTGCACATGAAGTTGTCAAACTTTCGGTACCATTGTCGTGGAGCTTGTTTTAGGCCATACAAGCTCTTCTTCAGTTTGCAAACTAGATTCTCTTTTCCCTTTACTGAGAATCCTTGTGGCTGGTGCATATAGATGTCTTCCTCCAAATCACCATGAAGGAATGCAGTCTTCACATCTAACTGCTCAAGATGTAGATCCTATGCAGCCACAATTGCCAACACTAGCCTGATCGTGGTCAATTTTACAACTGGGGAGAAAATGTCTGTGTAGTCGACACCTTCCTTTTGTTGAAACCCCTTCACAACCATTCTGGCTTTGTAGCGCTTGCTACCATTGTGCTCTTCCTTAATCCTGTACACCCATTTGTTGTGCAAAGCCTTCTTGCCTTTTGGAAGCTTAGTTAGCTCCCATGTCTGATTTGATATCAGTGACTCCATCTCATCTTGCATGGCTTTCTCCCACTTGATCGAATCTTCAATCTGTAGAGCTTCATCATAACTTTCCGGTTCACCACTATCTGTTAGCAGGATGTAGTGTAGAGATGGTGAGAACCGTTGTGGTGGCCTAATCGTCCTTGAAGATCTTCGAATAACAGTGAGTGGTGTACATTGTTCGATCTGTGTATCATCATTCTCTTTGTCCTCGTTCTGATCAGTGTTGACTTGAGTAACATCAAAGTCAACAACCTCAGGTTTCTTTGGCTGCTCCTCAGGTTCAGCTTGTGACCTAGCTTTGTACAGAATCTGCTCATTGAAAATTACATTTCTACTTCTAATGATTTTACGATTTTTACCATCCCAAAATCAATAGCCAAATTCTTCATCACCATAACCGATGAAAAAACATTTTCTAGATTTGGCTTCTAACTTGTTACGATCAGTAGAATCTATGTGAACATATGATACACAGCCAAAAACTTTCAAATGGGAAAGATTTACCTTCTTTCCGCTCCAGACTTCCTCTGGTAGATCGAACTTTAAGGGAACTGAAGGTCCCCGGTTAATCAAATAGGCTGCAGTGTTAACTGCATCAGCCCAAAAACATTCAGCCAATCCTGAATTCAGCCTCATGCTTCTGGCACGTTCGTTGAGAGTTCTGTTCATGCGTTCAGCTACGCCATTCTGCTGCGGTGTCCCGGGAATAGTCTTCTGAAATCTGATCCCATTTGCAGCACAGAATTCTTTGAACCCTCCGTCGATGTACTCTCCGCCATTGTCTGACCTCAGACATTTCAACTTCAAGCCTGTTTCATTTTCAACCATGGCTCTCCACTTCTTGAAAGTGTCAAATGTGTCAGATTTATTTTTCAAAAAATAAACCCATACTTTCCTGCTTGAGTCATCAATAAAGGAAACATAGTACCGCGATCCTCCAAGAGAAGCGACTGGGGATGGCCCCCACAAATCTGTGTGCACCAATTCCAACTTTGTAGACTTTGGAGTTCTGCCATTTTTCAAGAAACTAACCTTTTTCTGCTTCCCAAAAATGCAACCTTCACACATGTCGAAATCAGTTGATTCCAACTTTGGTAACTTCCCCTTGGATAATAGTACTTTCATTCCTTTCTCACTCATGTGACCAAGCCTTTGATGCCATAGGTTAGCATTTGCGTCAGCAATTGCAACAGTATCTCTAATGCTTGAAGTCATGTATAGAGTACCTGTTTTTGTGCCTCGAGCTACTACCATAGCTCCTTTTGTTATCTTCCACGTGCCGCCGGTAAATAGTACCGAATGCCCATCAGCATCAAGTTGTCCTACAGAAATCAGGTTCCTCATGAGCTTGGGAACATGTCGCACCTTCTGTAACAACCATGCACTTCCATTGGGCAGATTGATTCGTACATCTCCCATGCCTTCGATTTCCAACGCTTCACCATCTGCTAAGTACACCTTCCCGAAATCACCAGTGACATAATTCTGCATGATTTCTCGGTGTGCTGTAGTGTGGAATGAGGCTCCTGAATCTAACACCCAAGATTCAATTTGGTTGTCGACTGAAAGGAGTAAGGCATCTTGGAAATCTTCTGTTGTGGCATTAGCAGAGTCATGCTCATTCTTCTTCTTTGCCTCCTTGCAATTATTTCTGAAGTGGCCAATCTTGCCACAATTCCAGCACTGTACTTGTCTTCCGGACCTAGATTTACTTCTTCCTCTTCGGGAATTTGACCTGCCCCGATTTGAATTTCTACTAGCTCCTCTACCTCTCGTCTCGAGGTTTAAGGCAGAACTGGAAGTTGATGCTTCTCCTGTATCTCTTCTGCGAACTTCCTCGCTCAGAATATGGTCCCGGATATCTTGATACTTCATCTTTGTTTTGCCATAAGAATTGCTAACAGCTGTTCTCATGGCCTCCCAGCTTTTTGGCAATTGAGCCAGAGCAATCAGTGCACGTACTTCATCATCAAATTCAATCCCCACAGAAGCTAATTGATTGATGATGGTGTTGAACTCATTCAGATGCTGAATAACTGGAGTTCCTTCTGTCATTCTCAAGTAGAATAGCTTGTACATCAAATGCACTTTGTTATTGGCTGATGGCTGCTCATACATGTCTGATAGAGCCTTCATCAAATCTGCTGTGGTCTTTTCCTTTCCCACATTGTGTGCAACTGATCTTGACAATGTTAGTCGAATGACTCCCAACACTTGTCTATCAAGAAAACTCCAATCTTCATTGCTCATGTCATCTGGCTTTTTTCCTAGGAGTGGAAGATGTAGTTTCTTCCCATAGAGATAATCCTCTATTTGCATTCTCCAGTAGGCAAAGTCTGTACCGTCAAATTTCTCGATACCAACACTTTTAGCTTCTTCTCCAGCCATAACTTTACAAATGAGTTCAAATTTGAACAAACAAAGATCACCGTTGCGTTCGAAACACTCGAATTAGCAAAGTGCGACAAGTGGCAGGATGACGTCGGCTCGGCTCAGTCACGGCTCGGCTTGGCTCAGTTGTCTTCAACCTCCAGATGCGCGTGGATCGATGCTTCGATCTTCAACCGACGCGTGTGGGCTACTCCGACCTCCGTTTTCGATTCCGTTTGCGGCAACGGATTCGTCTCGACGCGAGGAACACCCTGGAGTGGTCAAAAATTTATTTCGACCAACTTTACTAGTAGAAATGAATAGTACTTCACTAAATAAGTTTCCAGAAAATATTGGAGGGTCACAATGGACACACTTAAAATTTCCAATCTCCTAGACAGAACCTTCTTAGACTATACGTATCCACACAACCACACCAAAACTCCACCCCACAAAAAAAACCTAGTGGCTCTGATACCAGTTGTAGAGAACTAGTCGGAGACAGAGATGATTTTAAATAAAAGGAGAGACGAAATTTAACGTGGTTCGGCAATTGCCTACGTCCACAGCTACTGTAATTTCACTATGAAATATTTCTACAAAAATTTCTCACCCACACTCTTTCTCTCTTTCTCTCTATCCCACATTTTATACAATTGAGCTCTCTCCTATTTATAGGAGAGAGTAGCCTACCATTTGCAAATGGTGGGTGGCCTAACAAGGTGGGTGGGTTGCAAACCTAAACCCATTTCATACTTGGTTTGTCTCCATTCATAACATTATGGACAAGTACTTTTAAATGTATAATTGCGGTGGAGGAGATGTCATTAGGGACCATAGGGGAAACTTAGAATGAGCCTTCTCTTCTTATTTTGGATAGAACGAATAATGGGGTCAAATTGAGGATGTTAATTGTTGGCATTGCCTTTTGCAAAGAGTTGGGTTTCAATCAAATTTTTATTTAATGTGATTCCATGTTAGTGGTTCTTGGTTGTTTAGTCGTAAGTGCATGGCTTGGTACTTATGAAATTTTTGAAATGATCTATTGCTTTTACTAAGAGATGTGCACTTCACCACTGAACATCAATTTAGTGAATGGAATAATGCCTCGATTTCCTTGCAAGTGGGGAAAGTGGAAGGTCATAATAGTAGATTTGTTGATTATGCTTCTTTGCCACGTAAGTTGAAGGGTATGCTTCGGTTGGATAAGGTTGGCTTACCGCATGTTAGAGTTTAATGAAGGGTTGGTTTTGTTTTGTTTGTTTATTAGTGATTGTTTTATTTTGTTGTAATAAGGTTTTCTTCCATCTTAAGCGAGAGTCTTTTTAATAAAAGTTAGAGGTGTTGCCCCCTTGCATTAAGAAATAAAAAAAAATAAAATAAAAAACATACTTTTAAATGTATACATTAATTTTATATATAAAAAAAAAGTTAATTTCATTATAAATAATTGATATTTTTTTTAACGATAACATCTCCTTTTTAATAAAAATTCTATGTAAAACTTATAAATTTAAAACTTATATATATCATTATTCTATTTTAAAACATACATACAGATAAGACTTAGTACTTTTCTAAGCGGGATTCAATATATATATATATATATATATATAATATTATTTTCAATGTCTGTTATGGGAACATGATCCATATATGGGGGGTTCCATATATGCCAAGCAAGGCGGCGAGGAGTGATTTTATTAGGGCTGTGGGGTACGCTACCAGAGCCAGCAACCGCGCATCACGCAATTGAATGCGAATGCAACAAACATATTATGCGTTACACATTGTTTATTGGATTTTGATCTTAGCCATCAATAATGACAGCTAATTTTTAGACTAGTGCAGCTTGACCATATGTGTGTGTATATATATATATATATATGACTAGTCAACTCTCAACGTGCACGGCACGGCGCTAATTAATGCCCAGTTGGAAAAAAAAAATAATAATAAAATTAAATTAAGGAAATAAATTACCGCAGAAAATGAGACAAACAAACCATATTACATTAAAAATTATAAATTTACTTGAAATAGTATTATTAATATCAGATTTGTAATTAAACTATTAAATTTATTGGATAATCAAAGAGATATTTACGTTTGAAAATGATATATCTAAATAAATGATATATCTAAATAAATCATTAAATAAAAGATATTAATAAAAGAGGAAAATAATATATAAATAACTCAAAAGAAAAGGAAATAAAATGTTGTATAACATTAAAATTTATTTTTTAAAGATTTTATATTTCTATCAAATTTTTATGAACGGTTAGTATTTATTTAGAGGCATAAAGATAAGACCGTACGAAAGTATTTAAATCCATTCAAAATTGCAATATATCATAAATTTATACAAGTTAGAGTAAACCTACTACAAAGTGATAATACGTTTCATATCTTCACCTCGTCTCATTCATAAGCAAATACATACATACATACATATATGAAAAATTTTACTCATCGTTTTCAGACATCAAACACTCTACTCATTTTTTGACTAAATATGTGGTGTATAATGAATAGAAGAATTTAATTAGTTTAAGAAAAATAAAATTAAAAAAATAAAAATAAGTATGATGTTTATGGATGATGAATAATAAAACTACATATATATATATATATATATATATATCAACTTCGTCTATTTAGAATAGCAAAAGTCCTGCTACATTACTTCTTCGATTCATCTTTACAAGCCATGATATGAACAAAAGTATTTTTTTAATTTAAATTGCATGATCACATATTTTATATTTTACGCCTTCCGATTATCACCCATTTTATAAGAGAAATAATTTTAAATTTTTTATTCTAGATGTGTGACATATGCACTGTAGGACTATAGGCATTCATGTATTGGATTATGCTTTTAGGGAGTGGCCACAAGGAGAGTCATAATGAGGTGTCGTGGTGTGTCCCCGAACCGTGTGCTTTTTCCTTGTTTTTTTTTTTTCCAGATATTATAACGGGGTGGGACCCACTCCTTAATCACTGAATCGTACTTTCCACGATTCTTCACTAGTTGTGCCTTGATATCTCTTCATCCGGAAAAAACAACCTGTTCTACAAATTTTCTTTCTTCATTTTCAATCTCTCTATTACAACAACGAAAACAGAGAGATGTGTTTTGGGGTTTCGAGGGAAAGACCAAGCGAGGTTGTTGTAGCGGATTTATGTCGGCTGTGTTTGATTTGGTTTTGATTGGGGCTGAGACATCCATATGGAAGAGTGTTAGGGTTCTCCCTTTTGTCGGATCCTCTCCTCACTCGTCTCTGTTTGGTCAGAGTTCCACCAGCTACCACCGCAACCCTCTACAAAATCACGAGAGGCAGAGTGTTAAGACTCCTAACATAGTCTAGTCTAAAGAAAAATAAGGAATAGACCAACCGTGCAGCTTTGGGTCTAGCAGCTCTCAGATCTCTCTTCTCTTTGTTTATTCAATCTTCTCACTACCATATGTTTTATAGATCTAAGCAAATATTATAGATTTTGTTTGGTTTGGTTTGGATTGATTTCATGCACGTGTATTTATCCCATTTTTTCAATCAAAGATAAGCAAGAGTATTAGTTAGCTTGTGAAAATGGAAAATCATGTTCAACTGAATGGACAAACAAAGAGAAATCTATCGAACAAATGTCAAGATTCACAAAGGAAGAACATAAACGCCAACGCCACCAAAAGATTTCTTGAGAAAGTAGGGAGGGAAATTTTTCTGGAGAAGGTGCGAAATAAGTATTGCTTTAATTTAACTTGCAGACAAATACTATGATATTGAAAAATGTTTTTCAACTTCCATAAAAGTCAACTGGTGAAAGAAAGTTGCACGGAACGAAACGGTAAAATGAGAAATAAAGAGGCCGGATGAGATAGAAAAGTAAATGTTGGGCGGAAAAACACTATTGCTGTTGAGATAGATGCTTTTATATAGAGGAAGATATATATAATATTGTTTTTTAATTAAGGATTCTAGAGGATTTTTTTATTTAATATTTTTCTGTTTCTCATATAGTATTTCATGAATTGTTCAATGCGGGAGTTTATATATATTGATCAATCATTAGTTCCAAATTTATACAATTATGTTTTCTGGAAATTAGTTGGATTACTGTTTAATTCCATCGGATCTACAATTGATTTTTGGTTCATTTATATATATATATATATATTGGGTCCAGGAATAAATAAATAAATAAAATATAACATATAGTCAATGAACGATCACAGTGGCCGTGTAGGGGCCGGGCCAACCTATATATATATATAATATAAGATTGCAGAGAAATGGGACTTCTAAATTAACTATTTATTGTTAGGACAGGTTTTCAATTGGAAGTGGTACAAAATTTTCATCATCTCTTATTTTATTATTACAATTTTTTTAAATTTTTATATAATATATAATAAAGAATTCAACTATTTCAAATCTTAAAACCATAATAATATTTTAAACTTTTATCCAAAATTAAAAATTCTTATCTCATTCACACACGTGGCTGAGACTTTGGTGAATAATGTTTTGGGTCAAATATTGTTTAATAACGAAAACCTATTTTGGTATATTGGGTGTTTCGATCGATACCCCCAAACTTTTTCCTGAGATATTTACGTTCAATTTAGTTAATGCATGGTGTATGTAGTCCAATGTGGTATGCTCATTGGTCATGATGACAACCAAGTTGTGGAAGATATTACGTTCGATTTAATTAATTAAGTGGCTGCTAACTTGTACCAATAATTAATCTCGTTTCATGATCATCCCTCGTATAAACTAAATTATGTCACATAAATAATATGTAATGTAAAATTTTTTAAATAAAATTATTCTATAAAATAAAAATATTATTAAAATAAAATAAATCTGGGCCATCAATATTAAATGCCATCTTTTCTCTGCTTCGATCCCTTCTTGTTGAATTCCAAATAAAAATAAAAGAACAAAACAAGAACTCATGAGGTACTATATATATATTTCAGATGTCTAGCTTCGATCGTGGTTTATTTTTATATTTTTAAAAGGTGATCTCAATGATAAACAAGCTACTTTGCACAAGCTTCAAAATACAATAAGTTTTTACTCAAAAAATACACCATAAAAAATACTTTTTAACTTTTTTATATAATAATTATAACTTTTATCTTACTATGCCAAGAAATATGCCGCATTTATATATCAAGAAATTAAGCTTAATTATGCTTCAAGCTTATCTAAGAAAATAGGTAAAAGTCTTCATTTCTATTTGCCAGAATTTGATGACAATGCTACTTGTCAAATTTTAATAGGTGAATTGAAATATGTTGGTCTTATGCATCTTTTGAATAGTCAGATAAGATGATATGAAAAATATATAAATAATAGTGAAATAGTTTGTGACTAATAATAAAAAGTTGATTATGGGAAATGGGAGAAAAAATTAAGATTTAATTTGAGCTAAGATTTAATTTATTGAATTATGGGAAATGAAAGAAAAAGTTGCATAAAAATATTAGAAAGTTAAAATATTGTTAGAACATAAGTTTTTAATATTATTTTTATTTTGTTATTTGAAAAAGTTGATTTCTTTTATATAGAAATTTGAGAATTTTGTAATGCTTAGATAAATAAAAATATGAAAAAGAAATTAAAAAATATTTATATTTGATTAATATTTAGATGTTAAGATGATATAGAATGAAATGAGACAAACTACTTATAATCATGATCCAAACAGGAACTAAAGCATAAAGTAGTCGAATTGAAAGTAGTGCCTTTCTTTTTTTTGGGTGGATTGTTGTGGAATTAACTTCTTTTGCTTCGGAGTTATATGCTAGTTTACTATATATAACTACGACTTTCCATGGATCGAATTAGGTTTGGGGTTGGAGGATTGTGGCTCAAAACCCTCAAAGAGGTGATATTTTTTTTGGTCCCTGTATTGACTTATACTTTTCCTCTTCTATAACACCTCGTTATTCCATGGATGAGCATGAAATTACTTACCTTAACTAAGTTATTTTTAGAAATTTCGAGGATCGAGCCAGTGTGTTACTATTGACCTTAACTAAGTTATTTTCTTAACAAGACACCATACAAAAATTCTTTATAATAAATAGAGTTTATTTAATGAATGAATAATGACAGTTTCCCTTAAAAAAAATTATATACAAAATTTCGTCACATGATTTGTAGTACTCAAAGTTAAAACTCAATGATGGACATCTTGTTTGATATATGTAGTGGTGTAACAAGTTGGTTTTGGATATATTTTAGAAGCGAACCGGTATATACCGGTTTTGAAATTTAAAGAACCGATACTACATCGGTTAGATCCCTAAACCAGTACTTTTGATTTTACCAGTTCTAGTCTGGTTTGGTCTGACTTTTCCCATTTTTTGTATAATATATATAGTATAGTTATTATAGTATATAATAATATAGTGATAATATATTGTAGTCTATTATAATGTATATTATAATTGTATTATAGACTATATAGTCATATAGTATTAGTATAACTATTAATACAATAGACTATAGTGATATAGGATTTTAAAATTTAATATTATATTAATTAGTAATTTGTCATATAATACAAATTTTTTTTATATAATTATATATATTATATATAAAAATTATATATAATATAAAAAATCATATAAAAAATATTTTATACAATATAAAAAATTAAAATATATATACATGAACCGGTCCAGTCCGGTTCAATCCAACGTTCAAAAAAGGAAAACCAGAATCGGACCAATTTTAATCAGTTTTGAGAAAAATGAAACCAGTACCAGATTGAACCCACCTATCCATTTGCCAGTTTTTTTTCACCCCTATATATATGCGTACTTCAAGTTCTCTTTGTGTTAATTCTGTAAGAATTTTATTTAAATTCTATGTCCCACACACCCATCTTGATAGAGTTTAGAACAACTCAAAACTTATCAGTTAATAGATGAGTTATAATTGGATAAGAAAACTTCTAAGAGATAAGATTAAAACTCTATATCTCTAATTATAGTTAGACACAAAGTCTAATATTTCTTGATGGTCAAAAATCTGTAAATAGAACTGAGGGGTTCAAGGGTTCTCACCTATAACATCATTGTGCCTCTAGCTATTGGGAGACAGTTGGAGGCTAAGTTGCTAGGGTGATCATTCTCTCATAGTCAGATCTAATTTTTTGTCAAACTGATGGAGAAATGTACGTGTTTATTTATCACTATTTATTATTGTGGATCATAGAAAATCAAAGATCTAATTATTAAAGTTCATGTTAAAATATCTAATATATGGTATCAGAGGCAGGTTATAGATTTTTTATGATCTCGATAAAATTTATAGTGAATATAAATGCTTTCATGTATTGTGATATTGTGAAAGACTAAAAATATTACCTTTTGATCTGACAAAGAAATTTATGATGGTATTTTCCTTTTATATCTGTTATGTGTTTGTCTTTTAACAAAAACCCACATGGTGACATTATGTATATGTATTTCGGTTTTTGAGTGTTACTATTTTCTATCTGATAAATGGTTCTCGTTTCCAACAAACATAATGATACATCTTTTTTGAAGTAGATCTTGCTTTGGTTTTATTTTATCACTCTATCGTTTTTTTTTTAATTATTAAATTTTCTCATGCACTGTATTGCGTATTGTAATGGGAAAAGAAAATTGAGGACGTATGTTTCAAGAAAAAAGTGGAAAGAGTGAATAGAGGTGGACCTCGACGGAGGGAGAAGTGTTAAGAACCTCGGTCTTGTCCCTAAACATTAAGTCCACGAGCTCGCCTTAGTGGTGTTGGTGATCGAGTGATCTTGCCAACTTGCTTGGCCTTCAACAATGGGTAGGTGTTTGGGCTGTGGAATGATGGAGATGATGATGGAATTGGGTAGGCTAAGTGTTTAGGGTTTGGTCTTCTCTATGGACGGCTAGGGCTTGTTCCTTAAGTGTAGTGCCAAGTTGATTGGGCTAGGGTTGATGAGATTGAGTGAGGCTAGGGTTTTCGGCTATGAGGCAACTAGGGTTGCTGAAATTGCCCAAGGGGACTTATGGTGGCACCAAGGTGGATGGAGGTTAAGGTTTTGGAAGGATTCCTAAGTGGTGGGAATCCTTGTGGATTTGCTGGGGCTAGTTTGGTAAGTCAATGATGACTTGAGAGATTTAAGGAATTGAAAAGGATTATCAATTCCTTAAATTAAGGGATGAGTGATTTAAGAAATTGAAAAGGATTATCAATTCTCTGAATCAAGGGATTGGAATTGGAGGGACTCAAGACTCCTAAAAGGAAAGAGTTTCCTTATGGAGAATTGATGGGTTTCAGCTATGACAAATTGGGATAGAAGAAGGGTAAAGATGGTAATGCCGTGTATGGTAAGTTATGATTTGGCTAGGGTTTTATGAAAGGTTTGCAAGATTGAAGGAATCTTTGAGGGAAGGGGGGGAATTCGAATTTGGACTAGGATGGCAAGTCAATAATTGACTAGAGAGATTTTAGGAAGAGTGATTTAAGGAATTGAATGTGATTGTCAATTGCTTAAATTAAGGGATTTCAAATGGGAGGGAGTCAAGACTCTTAGAAGGAAGGAATTACCTTATAGGGACTTGAGGTGGGAGGCTAGGGTTTTGTGGAGGAAATGATTTATGGAAAGTGACAAACACTTTAGTGGTGAAAGATGAGAGTATGGAAGAATCAAATGAGCAATGGAATGATGAACACCAAGAACAAAATGATGAACACTCAACAAAGTAAAATACTTAAGAACTTGAATGAACAAAAGGTAACAAATCAATTAATGATTCACGTATTGCACAATAGTTGAAATAAACCTTATAAATTGATAACTTGATAAAAACAAGGATAACAACAACTTGGATTCACGAATTGCACTAAATTGCAGGATCAAGATAAATGAATCACACATATTCATGAATTGCAAGGTGTGTTCCTTTCTTTGGGATTTACAAATTGCACCCAAAAAGCCCAAGTGCCTAGCACCGATTGTTGATTTCCTAAACAAAATAATCATCATCTAGAGAACTTGCCAAAATATGTAAATGCAAAGACTAAGGGTCCTATTTATAAGAATTACAACTTGGAAACCTCCAATACGTCCCTTGAAAAATAAATAATTAAATTAAAATAAACAATAAGCAATAACATAGTTGGCATAGGCCAAGTTGACCCATGGCATGCATGAGCCCATGGGTGGGCTAGGTTGGCCCTTTTCTTCATGGGGTCCTACCAAGAAGGCTGGGGATGTCATGCTGTCTTCTTCTGGCCAACGACGTCTACCGTTATGGGAAAACTGAAGGCACCGTGGTGCCTGGTGCGGCACTGCATCTGGAGAAATAAATTGGTGCGGCATTGCTTATTGAAGGAAGAGAGCAAGCTTCCTTTAGGTTTTCATCTAATAGACTAAAGGCTTGGGCCGTGGGCTTTGGCTCAGCCCAAGTCATTAAAAATTGAAATATGTTGTAAATAAGTAAAAGTTGTGGGCTATGGGTCTACCGGGCTTGGCTTAGTCCAAGACAAAAGAAAAGCAAACGGGCCAATGGGCTACTGATGTGGCCTAGCCCAATAGAAGAACAGAAAAAAGAGAGAGAGAGAGAGAGAGAGAGAGAGAGAGAAAGGAGGGGAACGGGCCTGAATAGTAGGCCTGACCCAGGTCAGTTGACCATTTAACGAGTCTCAGCTCGGTTTGCTTAACAGGTCCATTTAGATCTGGACTGGTTAGATTAAAATATTATTATTATTATTTTAATATTATTTATTTATTTATTAAAAAAATCTTATTTTTTATTTTATCTTATATACATGTTATTATTGTTATCTACATGTATGAAAATTTTATTAATATAAATATTATTATTGTACAATACATGTATTAAATTTTATTAAATGTCATATGCATGTTATTATTACATACATAAATCTTATATACATGTATGAATTGGCTCTTATTATCATGCTATATATAATTGTTTATCTAATATGGATAAGTGATTTACATCAAAATTAAAGAAAAACTTGGTTGCCCAAAGGTACAAGATTTTCTTAATTTTGGTGAAAAATCATTAAATTCCATAGTAAAGTGGATATGATGGAATGAACACTTTGTATGTCAAGATCTACTCTCAAAGGAGGGTCTTGATAACATTATTAGTTCATCCATCAACTTAAGATTGGAGTGAACATTTTGTGTGTCAATATCTACTCCCAAATGAGGGTTTTGATGACACTACTAGTTCATCCATTAAAGAAAAGTTAGAGGGTATAATTTGTATGTCAGAGTTTACTCCCAAATGAGAATTCTGATGATACACATAGTTCATCCACATAATTTAATATTGGTGAGAACACTTTGAGTGTTAAGATCTACTTCCAAAGGAGGGTCTTGATGACACTACTAGTTCATCCATAATCATTTTAATTCTGATTATTGTTTGTAAGTGTCTAATTCAAAGCATTATGTGACAAATATTTTCTTGCTATAAATGTACTAGCATCATTACATTCACAAACTTCATCAGTTCCTGTTTTGAATGGCTCTAATTTTTCTGAATGGGTTGAGCGAGTCAGATTCACCTTAGGGGTCCTTTAACTGGACTCATCCCTTACAAGTCCAAAACCATCACCCCTTACTGAGGATAGTAACAAGGATGAGAAAGAGTAATTTAAACAGTGGGAGATATCAAATAAGTTGAGTCTAATGTTCATGAAAATGATCATAACTGAAAATATTAAAAATTCACTCCCTAATGTTGAGGATGCCCAAATTTTTATGAAAAATGCTGAGGAGAAATTTAAGTTTGCAGATAAGTCTTTAGCAGGAACACTGATGGCTAGACTTACCACCATGAAATATGATGAAGCTAAAGGAATACAAGAGCATATCCTTGAAATGACAAATATTCTACCAGATTACAAACCCTGAGAATGAAAGTAGAGGAGTCCTTTATTGTTCAGTTTATTCTGAATTCATTGCCACCTTAGTATGGTCCATTCTAGATGCATTATAATTCTATTAAAGATAAATGGAATGTGAATGAGCTGGCAAGTATGGTAGTTCAGGAGGAAGCAAGATTGAAACAACAAGGGCATTACTCTGCTAATTTTGTGACCAGAGAAGCTAAAACGAATTGGACAGCCAAAAGAAAAGGAGCCTGGGAAAGTTAATCAGGTTCAACGTAGTAGTACCAAATCCTACTGGTGTGGAAAACATGGACACATGAAATCTGAGTGTCAGAAACGTAAGGCTTGGTTTGAAAAGAAGGGTAAGCCTCTTGCCCTTGTATGATTTAAATCAAACCTTGTAAATGTTCCTACTAATTCTTAGTGGCTAGATGCAGGTGCGAATTTTCATGTTTCTATAACGATACAGTGATACCTTCCAAGCCAAACACCAAACCCCAGCAAGCGATTCATTTTTATGGGAAATGAGAATAAGGCTGAAGTTTTGGCCATATGGACTTTTCGTTTAGTTTTGAGTACTAGTCATTGTTTAGTTCATAACACAGTTTTTGTGCCTTTTGTGAGGCATAATTTAATTTCTCTATCTAGACTAGACACTGATGGTTATTCTTTTTCATTTCATAATGGTAGTTTCAATTTGTTCAAAGATTATTTATCTATTAGTTCTGGGTTTCTTTCCAATGGTCTTTATCGACTTTGCCTCGATAATACATTTGTTCAAAATACCTATACCCATAACCATGAAAATATTTGTTCAAAATATTTTCTTCAGGATTATATTATACAACTATTGAATCAAATATTATGATGCATAAGAAGTGCTATGATTCAAAATATTTTTATATTTTTTCATGATTAACTTGATCGTCCAAAATCAAGAATGATAAGTCAATTAATTTTCATAAAAACATCTATTAAAGAACCAGAAGATTCTTTTACTATAAAGTATTCCCATTATTAGGGGGAGAAAAATTTTCTAAAGCACCAAAATAAATAAGATGAAATAATTAGATGTTATCTTGAATTATTATATAAATTTATGTGAATTGGAGGTTCAGATGATCATTCGTTTTAAATTAATTGACGGATGCAAGAAGATAAAAGAGATAACCTTCAAATTGGATTTGGTGTAAAAACATGCTTTACACCACCAAATAACTGATTGACACATCAGCTTTGCATTCTTTTTACAAACAAAAGAGATGCACAAGATTAGGGCCCAAAATTAAACTAAAATCAAATTGATCTCTTTCATCTTCCATTTGAGACTAACCTGTTACCTAGCACAGGCTTTGGCTGGGCTAGCAAGAGAGTAACAATTCCAATAACTAGCTACTCACTTCATCGCTCATCTGCATTATCGAATCAGTTCTATTTTTTCAAAGAAGATTTTGCATCTCTTGTCCGTGCTCATGTACATTGTAAATGTCACCCAATTTTACTGTAATTTTCAACTCTATCATATTCTCTCTAAGTTTATAAATGTCTTTGTTATAAGGTGAGATAGAGGAATCCAAGAGTGGACATATTTATATACTTACTAGCTTTTTTTTTTTTTTTTGTTAGCACTCTTCCCTCATCTAATCCTGTTTATTCCCAGTCCCATGTTAAAATTTCTTACATCGTTTAGATTTCTTCCTCAATCAGTAGGAGAGGAAAATGAAATGGAAACAAAACCATTTTCATTTTTTAAAAAAATTTTCACCTCATCTTAGGTCGTCGTTAATTCTCAATTTTGTCAGTTAACTTTTTTTATTAGCTCTAGGTTTTTCTACTTGTCATTTGTCTGGATACTAAGAAAATCAAAGAAAATCTTTGAATACCTATAAAGAAAACCACTGGAAATAACTATAAAAAAATCAAAGTTTGTATATGAAATCCAAGTTCTTCATGTTATCCAAAATCTTAGTTTCACAACTTCAATTCCTTTTTTTAACACAAGTTTTCTTGACGTCCAAACATTTTCATGGCATACCATTTTTGTACAATATTTTTCATATTGTTAAATTTAAAGTTTAACCTTGAATCTGTGCAGAAGTTGAGATTTAATTCATTAAGGAAAGAGACCAATAAGTTGTGTTTGAGAAGAGAGAGAGCAATCGAAAAGGGAGGAGTGCTTGAGAGGACGGTCTTAGAGCTTGAGATTCATTGTGTTTACATCCATTGTAACAAAGAAACAAAGCTGACGTGGTTTTGTGCTATTGAAGGGTGTAAAATTTAGATTTTCACAGTATCCAGCTGCCAGGCATTCCCAAGATAAAAATGTCTCATATTTTAGTTGTTGATATTCTAGCGAGGATTGAAGTATCTATAGGACGATTAAAACATTTAGTAGTAAAATGAATATTAGACATGCCTGAAAGCATGGGAGACCTATTGATACAAAGAATAGAACATCTGAAAAGAGAAAAGTACAAAGAAAAGAAATTGGTGCTCCAGAAGAGGTCGTACCCACAAAACAGCAATAAGAACTATAAGATTGATCCAAACTTTCTATACAAATTCTCCCAGAATAAAATCTCCTGAAGAGGAAACTCTTGAAGAGTAATCCTCCAGAAGAGCATCTCTTGAAGAGTTATCTCCTTAAAAAGAAAAGGTACCTAAAATAAAAAGATCTCGATACATTATGTAAATACAGGATAATTATTTGATAGAAATAAAATTGTTGTCGAAAACATATTTTTATTTGATATTACCAAAAGTGATAATGAAAAATAAACAAAGAAATCGTCGAAAAATAACAATGTAGAAATATTGGCCAAAATAGAAAGAAACAATTCTTGTAGAATTGATATTATAATAAAATGTGGGACTTACTGTTAAGTCTCACGTTGGTTAAGTAAGACTCTTGTGTGGCATTGGAATTCTATATAAAGTTGGTTTAGGGTGCGCATGTCATATGCAATCTTGTGAACAAGTCTCACACTCTTGTGACTCAGTTTACAAAATTGTAATATATATTTATATATATACAATTTGTAAAATATAAATAAATATAAATAGTGGGGTTGGGGCGAGGAAAAAGAGGGGCGGGGTTGGGCCCTGCTAACCCCCCGCCCCTGCATGGGTGGTGCAGGGTAGCCCGTCCTCCCATGTAGGGGCAGGGCAAACCGGGGCAGGCCCTCGCTACCCACACCTAGCTGTAGTCTAAATACCTAAAGGGTGATGCTTAGTAAATATTAGTGGGTATTTGTACAAAAGAAATGAAAATATGATATACAAATCACCACTCAGTTTCTCACAGAAACTATATATTGATATTCTCCTGAAGTGGATGAAATTACATTGTGATTTTTATTAACTTACTAGTTACATAGAGTTTGAGTATACATGATTAACTGTATATTTATATGGATCACTAAATATGAAATGCATGAAGCATATAGTCCTGAAGTATTTATTCTATCAAGTTTCAAAAATCCTTAGATGATCTAAAGCAATCCAAACACATGTGGAACAAACTATTTGAGAATAATTTAGTTTTCCATATATTTTTAGTATCTAGATTAGCTTTTATTGTAGTATATGTAGATAATTTAAATTTCATTGAGACTCCGAAAGAGCTCATGAAAATTGCACATATTTGAAATCTAAATGAAAAACCCTTTTGGCTTCAAGAGGGAGATGAATGAAATTATTAGTTCTAAAATATCATTTCTTAAATGCAATTAGTATTTTATATTTATTTTATAGTTTTGTAAGAAATATGCATGATTAAAAAGGAAATAGAAGGAAGCACAGAACATCTACAAGAAGATAGAAACACAATGTGAAATATTGTTTATTATATCAAAACAAAGTTATAGAAATTTGAGGCTCTTCGCCTCATTCTTTAAATGCTCTTGCTGTTCATAGATTTGCATGCCATCCCGTCTAAAGGAGTAGGCAATTGGAAAGAAGAGTAAAGTAAGTATTTTAAATTCTTATTCTCTTGTTTTATTGCTCCTACCTTCATGTTGGACTCATGAAGAAGTCGTTGAATGATAAATATTTTCTTGTTGAGTTTGTCAACCTCACGAGCTCTGCATTTTAGCCATTGAGAAAATGCGATAATGGCTAATGAGTATCGAATACTGAGACTCACAAATTTGTAGATAGCATCATCATCTGATTTATCAGTCTAATCATTTTCATATTGCTTTATAGAACCTATGGCAAATGCAGAAACAACTGGTGAATTAGGTGAAAAATACCTCATGTATTAATCAGGAGAAGTGACGAAGTGTTAGAAATGCGTGATTTATTACATCAAAGAATGGTTGAACACTTAATTATGCATCAAATTTTAACACTTAATGAAAAATGTATTGATACTAATATTTTACACATCAAAGTTTCATATTTGCCCTTGAAATAATTAAACTATAATATCATTTTATTTATATATTGTAGGGTATTTATGGAAGGAAAGAAAGAGTGGAGACCTATAAAAAAATAGAAGAATTGATTATAGTTTTTATGGAAATTAATAGCACTTCAATTCTGAAACATAAGGACACTCACACAGTGCTGAAGAAATCAGTACGCGCAGTAGCAGCATGCGGAAAGAAGAGGCATTATCAGACTTGTCAAAGCTCATTTGGATGGAGCCAGTCGAGACACCTGGCGAGAAGAAGAAAAATTTCATTTATATATTTTATATATATATTTTTTCTTTCTTTCTAGCCGTTGGTCGGCAGCTTTACTTTTATTTTTATTCTTACTTTTCTTAGGGTAGTTTTTTAGACCTTAGAGAAGTAGAGGTCGGCAGCTTTACTTTTTTTCATATACTTACTTTTCTTTGTTTAGGTTCCAGACCTCGTTGGAGGCGGCTGGATTTTTCTTATCTTCACAGTTTTCTTTTCTTTCGTTCCTTCGTTTACATTTGAGACGGAAGCTACTAATAGTTAGTTTACTTTTCGTTTTCATGATTTTGTGGAGTTTTAGTTTTTAGTTGCTTTTTCGTTTCAGAACCAGGCGTCTTTTCATTTTACTTTTAGTTTTTGTCATTCGTTGAGTTTTTTTTTTCGGAGTACTTTTTCTTTCATTTGAGTTTCTTTCGTTCAGCATTTTTTCATTTCTTTCCGTTTAGCATTTTTTTTCTTTCCGTTTCGTAACCGGTGCGGTGTCTTTTATTTCTTTTTCTTCGTTTAGCATTCAGGCGTCTTTCTCGTTTAGGAGTTTTGAATTTATTTTTTCCGTTCCAGACTTGGTGATTTATCCATTCGGCAAATATTTATTTTCTCGACATTTGCTTAGTTGTTTCTAGATTTGTGCTCTCTCGGCTGGTTTTATTTATTTTTTCTTTTACATTCATTTTCATACAACAATTTGAAATGTTAGGGTTTATCATTGTTGAACATTTTACTAATTTAGAGATGATAGGCTAGATTTTAGGCTTGGGATTCAATGAGTAACCTATGACTGGTTTGGGGTGGATTTCCTTCAATGGTATGTGATTTCAATGATTAACTTGTTGGATGATATTTCAATTTACATCTAGAAAGGATTGAAGTTCTTTGTTCTTGGTTTATATTAGTTGTAGACGTAAAGGCACAATTAATACTTGAACAAGTAACAAGACTTTGATGGCTTTCTTTCACTATTTTACAATTGTTATATTATTTGTCAAGTAGTTTTGTTAGGCTAAGAATTATGGTTCATTGCTACATTATCCGACCATGACTTCTAGGAATGGGAGCATGGTTGAGAGAAGATGAAAAGAGAAGTAAATCCATCTCCAAATCAGTGGGTGAAAATTGCATCCCAAGTGTTTGCTTTATTGTTTCTTACAAGTTTAATTCATTTGTTACACACTTTCTTTAAGCCTCTTAGTTTTGGTAATTTTAGAAACTTAGATTCACATTTATTTTCAGTTTAATTCGAGCTTGAACTTCCAAAACAGCCACTAATCATATTCTTAATTCAATCCACTTTTCCTTAGTAAATAGTCCCCATTTTAGTTCAATACTTTCTTCTTTTCGAAATTTCTTGTCACCATAAACGTCAATATGTTATCTTGTGATTATAAAAGGTTTGCTCAATTCCCATTATCCCTGTGAATTCGATCTTGGGACTTACCCTTGTATTACTTTGACAGCTTCTACGCTTGGAAGATAAAATTATAAGCTGATCAAGTTTTTGGCGCCGTTGCCGGGGACAACTAGCGTTTATCAGAGCTTTCTTCTACTACTGAGAGGACATTTGTGGCACTGTGAACCTCTTCACAGCCTGGATGACATCTGATCTTTTTTCCTTTTCTCTGTTTATTTTACATTTTTGCTTTATTTTCTGTTTTTGTTTGTATGATTGGTTGGACTAGGGACCAAACTTCTCAATTTTTTAGGACATAATCACTATCATCTTTTAACTCTGCATCTCTTTCTCTTGAATCATCTTCTGACACTCATAGCACCATGGCTGAAAAATGAGAATCATGATAGGGAAATGGTGAATCAAAATAGGACACTTAGAGATTATTTGCAACCCGTCAGAACTAGCACTCCCTCATGCATAATTCAACCTTTGAATGCAAACAATTTTAATTTCAAACCTGGAATGATTCCATTAATTCCACATTTTCATGGCATGGAATCTGAGAACCCTTATTTGCATATCAAAGAGTTTGAAGATGTTTGTTCTACATTCATGGACCGAACTTGTACCGAGGAGGTTATTAAGCTTAAGTTGTTCCCATTTTCCTTGAAAGATAAAACTAAAACATGGTTGAATTCATTAAGACCTAGAACCATAGGCACATGGCAAGAGATGCAAGCAGGATTTTTGAAAAAATTCTTCCTAATACATAGGACAAATGCTTTGAAAAGACAGATCATGAATTTTTCTCAAAAGGATTCTGAAACTTTTTATCAATATTGGGAAAGGTTCAAAGATCTATTAGATTCATGTCCACACCATGGTTATGAACATTGGCGTGTGATTAGTTTTTTTTATAAAAGTTTGACACCTAAAATGCGCCAATTTGTACAAACCATGTGTAATGGAGAATTTTTTGACAAAGAGCCTGAGGAGGCATTTGAATATTTTGATTATTTTGCTGAATGCCCAATCTTGGGACACAACTGATGTGCATGAAGGTCTAGGAAAGTTGAGTCTAGTCATGGAAAATATACTTTAAATGAAGATGATGATTTGCGTGCTAAATTAACCTTGTTGTCTAGAAAAATGGAAGCCATGGAAATGAAGAAAGTAAATGAAGTGAAGAAGTAAATGAAGTGCATGTGTCCCTAAATTTTCTGAGAAGTGTGGCATATGTGAGGATCATGGGCATTCAACTAATGAATGTCCCACGATCCCTGCTTTCAAAGAAGTATTGTTGGACCAATCTAATGCTGTAAACATGATATATAAACCATATTCTGGTCCTTACTCTAATTCTTATAATCCAGGATGGAGGAGCCACCCAAATCTCAGTTGGAGGGGTGACCAACATGTAGCTCCAGCAACCTTGGCTCTGGGGCCCTCTCAACTCGCAATTCAAGCACTTCCAATGCAAAAGAAGGGACTTGAAGATACAGTTCAGCAGCTGAGTGTGACAGTTCAACAGTTCATGCAAGGTCAAGCGACACTTAATAACCATAATTCATTGGCAATTAATGACATAAGGAGTTCCCTCACAAGGCTGATTACATCTTTAAGTACCCAAGATAAGGGTAAATTTCCTGCACAGTCACACCCAAATCCACAAGGGCAGCCTTATCAAGTGCAAGTAGTAAGTGAGGATCCTAACTTAAAGTCGGTCAAAGTGGTGACTACTTTAAGAAGCAATAAGTAGGTAGACATTCCAGAACATGAGCCATACAATTCTGGTAAGGTTTCTAACCCCTCTAATAAAGATGAAAAGCATGTGTTTGAGGAGCATGAAAAAATTGATTGTCCTATACCTGCTCCTTTTCCTCAGCGATTAGTTCCATTGCATAAAGTTAAGCATCTCGCTGAAATTCTTAACACTTTTAGGCAAGTTAGGATTAACATCCCTTTGTTAGATGCTATTCAGCAAATTCCTGCCTAAGCAAAATTTTTAAAGGATCTATGCACTGTGAAAAGAAAATTAAATGTGCATAAGAAAGCTTTTCTTACTGAGCAGGTTAGTGCTTTCGTTCAGAGTAATAGACCACCTAAATACAAGGACCCTGGAGCACCTACAATTGCTTGTGTGATAGGAAATTCAAAACTTGGTCACGCTTTGTTGGATCTTGGTTCAAGTGTCAATTTATTGCCTTACAATGTGTATGAACAGCTTGGTTTAGGTGAACTGAAATCCACACCCATCATTTTGCAACTTGCTGATAGATCTATAAAGATGCCTAGGGGTATAGTTGACAATATTTTGGTTCAAGTTGATAAATTTTACTATCTTGTAGATTTTATGGTGCTTGATATGAACTTGTCAAATCCATCTACTTTCCAAGCTCCTGTAATTCTTGGTAGACCATTTCTTGCTACATCTAATGCATTAATTAATTGTAGAAGTAGAATTTTGAAATTGAGTTTTGGAAACATGACATTGGAGCTGAATATCTTTAATATTTGTAGGCAACCTCAGGATTTAGAAGAAGTTAAGGAAGTTAATTTGCTAGAAAATATCTTTGATGAGGATTTTCACTTGAATCTTCCTTATACTGATTTACAATTGTCATTAGAAAGTGTGCTAAGTGATGTAAATATAATTTATGATACTTCTAATGTTTCTTTTGCAGGAACCGGGCATGGGGTGCCATGGAAACCAATGTTTGAAGAGTCACCACCTTGGGCAGCACCCATAAAACCATCTTCAGATGACAGACACCATCTCATTGGAGCATTCAGGACATTCGAAAGTTCAAATCTGAGGTTGAATAATTTTTTTTATGATGACCTTTACTTGTTTAAATATTGTTCTGACCAAATATTTCGAATATGTATAGCTAACAAACACATCCAAAGTAAGATTTTTGATCCTGATAAGTTAAGGTCTCAGTGGAGTAGGCCTTATTTGGTTAAAACAGTTTTCCCTCACGGTGCTATTGAAGTTGTCAATCCTCACCCTAATTGATGGTTCTTGATCTATCCATTTATTTTCATTGTNCTATCACACAAGCAATTGTAGGTGCTCCAGGGTCCTTGTATTTAGGTGGTGTATTACTCTGAATGATAGCACTAACCTGCTCAGTAAGGAAAGCTTTCTTATGCACATTTAATTTTCTTTTCACAGTGCATAGATCCTTTAAAAATTTTGCATAGGCAGGAATTTGCTGAATAGCATCTAACAAAGGGATGTTAATCCTAACTTGCCTAAAAACCTCAAGAATTTCAGCGAGATGCTTATCTTTATGCAATGGAACTAATCGCTGAGGAAAAGGAGCAGGTATAGGACAATCAATTTTCTCATGCTCCTCAAACACATGCTTTCCATCTTTATTAGGGGGTTAGAAACCTTACCAGAATTGTATGGCTCATGTGCTGGAATGTCTACCACCTTACCGCTTCTTAAAGTAGTCACCGCTTTGACCGACTTTAAGTTAGGATCCTCACTTACTACTTGCACTTGATAAGGCTGCCCTTGTGGATTTGGTTGTGACTGTGCAGGAAATTTACCCTTTCTTGGGTACTTAAAGATGTAATCAGCCTTGTGAGGGAACTCCTTATGTCATTAATTGCCAATGAATTCTGGTTATTAAGTGTCGCTTGACCTTGCATGAACTGTTGAACTGTCACACTCAAGCACCTACAATTGCTTGTGTGATAGGAAATTCAAAAATTGGTCACGCTTTGTTGGATCTTGGTTCAAGTGTCAATTTATTGCCTTACAATGTGTATGAACAGCTTGGTTTAGGTGAACTGAAATCCACACCTATCATTTTGTAACTTGCTGATAGATCTATAAAGATGCCTAGGGGTATAGTTGACGATATTTTGGTTCAAGTTGATAAATTTTACTATCTTGTAGATTTTATGGTGCTTGATATGAACTTGTCAAATCCATCTACTTTCCAAGCTCCTGTAATTCTTGGTAGACCATTTCTTGCTACATCTAATGCATTAATTAATTGTAGAAGTAGAATTTTGAAATTGAGTTTTGGAAACATGACATTGGAGCTGAATATCTTTAATACTTGCAGGTAATCTCAGGATTTAGAAGAAGTTAAGGAAGTTAATTTGTTGGAAAATATCCTTGATGAGGATTTTCACTTGAATCTTCCTTATACTGATTTACAATTGTCATTAGAAAGTGTGCTAAGTGATGTAAATATAGTTTATGATACTTCTAATGTTTCTTTTGCAGGAACCGGGCATGGGGTGCCATGGCAACCAATGTTTGAAGAGTCACCACCTTGGGCAGCACCCATAAAACCATCTTCAGATGACAGACACCATCTCATTGGAGCATTCAGGACATTCGAAAGTTCAAATCTGAGGTTGAATAAATTTTTTTATGATGACCTTTACTTGTTTAAATATTGTTCTAACCAAATGTTTCGAATATGTATAGCTAACAAACACATCCGAAGTAAGATTTTTTATCCTGATAAGTTAAGGTCTCAGTGGAGTAGGCCTTATTTGGTTAAAACAGTTTTCCCTCACAGTGCTATTGAAGTTGTCAATCCTCACCCTAATTGATGGTTCTTGATCTATCCATTTATTTTCATTGTTTTCTTTTGTTCTTCAGTTTTTATTTTTATTTAGGCTGCATTCTTTTCAAAGCTGCCCAGATAATTCCTCTTCCTTTTGCCTTCAAAATTTTCTTTTCCTATTTGGTTCTTCTTTTAGTTGTTTTGCCCCTTAACTTCTCTCTTTGTGTAAATTCCTTCATTTCTCTTGCATCATTGAGGACAATGCTACAATCTAGTTGGGGGGTGGAAGAGAATTTATTTTTCTGTTTGCATGCCTTAGACATATTTTGGTCCACTTTGGGGGAGTGCTAGTAATGAGTTGAAAGTAGATTAAATCCCCCATTCTTGAATTTTGCATGCTGGAAAGTGATCTAAGAAAAAAATGATGATTTGTTGAGGTCATGGAACATGTGGAATGTAGTGCAAATATGAGTATATGTCAAAAGAGAGACTTATCCATTTTATTTAGCTGTTAAACCAAGGGAAAGATGTTAAAAGTTTTGCTAAAACACACACAACACATGTCTGGAATGCCTAGAAAGACTACCTTGGGTCATTGTTTGTTGATTTACACTTTAGTTGATTGAGACTCTAATGAACCATATCATAATGGCTTAGGAAGAATCTAAAGTGAATTGCCAGGGATCAACAAAAAAAAAAAAAAAATTCTTTGGGTAGACTAGTGGTAAGGGCTGACTTGTGAAAGTGTGGGTAGGCGCACATTCATAGGCCCGATTCCCCCACTAGGAAATCTCAAAAAAAAAAAAAAGGATTTACATTTGTTTAGTGGAAAAGGCTGCCTATTACCGGGGTCCTTACTAAATAAAAAAAGTAGGCGCCTTTCAAAGTGTAATAGTGTGAAAGCCGCCACTACAATGGCTTTGAATTAGAGTAAGACCATGTGGTTTTCTCAGATTGGTTGTTGTGATTGAAACTGTTAATGCCTCTTGGTAGTCGATCTTGGAATTCTGATCCCATTTCCATGCACTTGAAAGAAAGCAAGCTTTGTTACATATAATTTCCTTGGTTGACCAACTAAATGGTGTATAAATCTTCCAGTTGATTAAATTTCAGATTAATCTATCTCCAATGTTCTTAAGCTCAACAAGTCTATTTCATAGCATGTAATTCTCGGATTTTCTGAAATTGTAGTTGGTAATCTCACATTTCCATGAATTCATTCACTTTATTTGCTAGAGACTAGCAAAAAGTCAGTTGGGGGGTGTGATGAAGTGCTAAAACTACATGATTAAGTTACTTAAGTGGATAAATTGTTTAACAAAAAATGATTTAAGTACTTAATTATGTAGTAGATTATGACACGTGAATGAATTGATAAATTTTGATATTTTGCACTTGAAAATATTTATAATACAGCTGTTCCACATAAAATTTAATACTCTAAATTTTATTCCTTATAACAGGAATAATCTAGAAAATACACCGATAGTGCAGCACTCAAAAGGCTTTTACGGATGGGATGCTAATGGCGTGAGCTGAAAAAAGTCAGCTGGGTCCAGATCGCGTGCAAGGGCCTTCCTTTTTCGCTTTACTTGTTTTTGAGTTGGAGACCGGTGTAGGTCGGTGCAGATTTGAAGGGCCACTAGAATTTGAGGAATGCTACACAACCTCCCAATACTCCACACTCCACTTTTTTTTAATTTTTTAATATTTTTTTTTGAATTTATTCTTTTTAAATTAATTTAATTCTTTTATTCATTATTTATATATTAAATATTTGATAAAAGATAAAATAATAAAAATTAAAAAATGTATAGAGTGTGGAATGTGTATGAATAGTAGGAGGTTGTGAAGATTTTTTCATAGAATTTATTCTTTGCTTTTTACATTTTGGGGTCCTCACGTCTGGAGAGGCAGACCGTAGACGTATAACAGAAGGGACGGCTGGCATATTTTATTGGAGATGTATTCTTTTTATTTGTCTTTTCTTAGTTCTTAAGAGACGCATAACTGAGGGCAGCAGGAAGGAAGGTTGACAGCTGGCCTTCAGGGGATGTTTTGTTTTTACGTTGGAGGGTTCCAGACAGTAGGGTCGGTGGGCTTCTTTAGAGTAGAATAGGGTCGGCTGGTTTCTTTGGAGGATTGTTTTTATTTTTACGTTCAGACCGGACGGAGGCCCCCCTCTCTCGTTACATTTTTATTTGTCTTTTTTCCTTAGTTTTAGTTTTGGGGGCAGACCTGGAACAGAATTTTATTGTTTTCCTTTACGTCTTGTAGGTTGTAGAGCTTCCAGACCCGGGAGTTTTTACTTTATTCATTCGAACATTTTTTGTTTAGGGACTGAGACCTTAGAGAGGTCGGCGGCTTCATTTTTTTTCCTTTGCTGTTTTTTTTCTTGTACGTTTTTGTTAGTTGAATTGTGTGGACTGTTACTTTTCATTCTTAATTTTCTTTCGTTCTTATTTTCGTTTTATGTTGGGAAGGGAGTCGGCTGGTTTTGACATTTTTTTTTTCCTTTCACATTTCCTTGCTTGGCGGCGGGCTCGCTTGTTAAATTTAATTTCTTTTCTTAGTTTTGCAGAGCAGCTTTCATTTCAGGGGTCGGTTTCTTTTTTTTTTCACTGGTTCTTAGTTCATAGGGGTGGAGTCGAGGGAAGGCCTGCTCTCTCTCCGATTTATTTTTTTGGCTTTTTCCCAATTGCTTTTTCATTCTAGTTGCAGACGGAGTGAGGTTCCTCTCTCTTGGCTGGTGTTATAGGATTTTACTTTTCCTTCTTGTGAGTTGGAGACCATAGTCAGCTGGATATTTTTTTTTCTTTTCGTTGTTAGTTTTCGGACGCAGGTCGACGGCTTTTACTTTTTTTTTTCCTTTGCTGTTTATTTTCATTTGGATATTTTTATTTAGATTTTGTCATGACTCAATTTAGATTTATTTTTCCAGCTAGAAATATTATGTGTAACTAATTTCTAAAGCTTGAGTTGTGAAATGAGATTTAATTTGTTTTAAATTCTAGTTAAATATAATATTTTGTTGATAAATGATGATTTCACTATATTACTAGTCGGATTTGAATTTATTTAGATTTTTTTATGACTCAATTTAGATTTATTTTTACAGCTAGAAATATAATGTGTAGCTAATTTCTAAAGCTTGGGTTGTGGAATGAGATTTAATTTGTTTTAGATTCTAGTTAAATGCAATATTTTGTTGATAAATGATGATTTCACTATATTACTAGTCGGATTTGAATTGAAAATAGATTGCGGCTCTTGCTCTTGTTTTGTTGTTGACGTAAGGCACAACAAAAGTTTGAAAATTATCAAGGCCTCTCTCAGTTGTTTGTTAATGTGTGTTTGCTAGTAAAGTAGAGAATCCCTTAGGAAAATATTGAAAAACTTGAGCTTAACTTTTTATCTTCCGTTTATCAATGCCTTAATTGAATTGTTAATCGAGAAAATTATCTAGTATCCGAAACAAAGAGAGTTTCAAACCCAACCCAAGTGTTTGTTAGTTTGCCTTTTTAATTAGAAATTCTAATTTTAGTTTTGATTAAATTTTTGCAGAAATTAAATTCATACTTTTTTTCTTACCTCATTTTCAATTTTTTTCACATTGCATTTTATTTTATTTTTATTTTCATCTCTCGTAGTCAACACATTTGTTACACAAAAATCTCACAAACGCTTTGATAACCCTTTGTCCCTATGGAATACGATCCTGGACTTATCCTTGATACAACTTGGCACTTCTACATTTGGAAGCACATTCGAGACCGAGTCAAGAAGATTACTGAGCTATTGCAAAAGAAATAGCAGAGTAAGAATGCATAGAGAAATTGCAGAGTAAGAATGCAGACTGATTATAGAAAAATGAAGAAGATCGGATGCAAATGAAGATAAGCTAAATACTCATTTTATAAAATCATGAAAGTAAGACAAAATTACATATCTTGATACGTGATACGCTAAATACAGATAGTCTGCAGTTATTTACTAGGCCAGCGAAATCAAATGCTACTTGCCCCTACTTTCTAAGAAGTTGGACTTATTCAGATATCCACGGTAAAATTAAATGGAGCTTGTCCTTACTCTTTAAGATGACACTTCTACAGATATATGCCGCTGCTGATATTGTATTTGAGCCCCCTCTCTTTCTAGGTCCTCTATACATGGCTAAAGATCATGGGCATACCATTCTACAAACTATTTTAGCTTTATTCTCCTATTTTAGTTTTTTGTTCTTATGATTCTTGACAGAGAGCTTCTGACGCAACTCAGATATTTGATTATTGAGTTGGTTGACCTCATTCACTCTTGCTAATAACCTCAAAGACATGGTTATAATAGAAGCAGTATATTGAGCATTAAGAAATGATTATGTAATAACATTATAATCAGTCATTCTAGAAAATGCATTTATGCTCCTATAATAAGATTAACATCCTCAGGAGTGTAAATGGGAGGATGCCGTATGAATGGTTCCTAGTTTAAATCTAGAACATTGGTGAAAGGAAAATATCCAACCATAATATTGTTAAGGATAAACAAAGGCAAGATCATGAAATAATGGGAGGATTTATTCTCTCTAAAATATCCTTCTCTCGTGAGTTTTTTATGAGAAATGATTATCCTCTAAATAGAAATCTATAGTTTTTCAAAATCTTCACAACGTCTCTGTTGACACGTCTTCAACAGATGAATTTGAATATCTCTACAAGAGACAAGAGAGCTAGCCTTATAGTCACCCGACACATTTAAATCTCTCTACAGAGACAAGAGAAGTAGCCTTATAGCCCTGTGGTGCTTGTCTAGCCTAAACAGTTCTAGAAGAGCAGTGAATATCATGTGATGCTTGCCTGGCCTAAACAACTCCAGAAGACCAGTGAATATTTCGGCAAAACTATATTATACACAAAAACTCCAGAAGAGTACAACTCTAGAAAAGTAGTGAATTTAATGTTAAAATGATCTTGAATTAATATGACAAATTTGTTCACCCAAATATTATTAGCTACATCATTTAAAGAGTTAGAACACAATATTGAGATCCATCAACGCAAAGACCTTTCACTATAAAGACATTGAAACTTCACATACATTTGAGGGGGAGAAAATAATCTGACAGATTGTACTTTTTTTCCTTCGTTAAGGTTGTATCCCAGTGGGTTTTCCTTGGCAAGATTTTAATGAGGCAATACTAAAGCATTCAAAGACACATTAGAATGTTGTAATCTTTTTCTTTTGCCACAAGTTTTTCCCACTGGGTTTTCTTTGGCAACGTTTTAACGAGACATATTCTTTGTGTATGGTCCTTCAAGGGGGAGTATTCTAAATACATGCATTTGGTGGATAACCATGTTGTTGTTGATTCCATGCACATTGATTCTTTTGAGGTAAAAATGAGTTGGTTTGCATATTCTTATGAAAACCTTTGTAAAATTGTGTTGTAACATCTGTTAAAGTGGGGTAACAATAAAAGAATTGAAGTCTGCTGAACATGGATCAAGTAGAACTCAAAATAAAGAGTTCGCTTGACGTGCGCTCGACATGACGCTTGAGCAGAACTATTCTAAAGAGTTCGCTCTACGTAGCGCTCAAGTGAAACTCTTATAGAGAGTTCGCTCGATATGCGCTCGACGTAGCGCTCGAGCTAAACTCATCCAGAGAGTTCACTCGATAGGCGCTCGATGTAGCGCTCGAGCGAAACTCTTCTAGAGAGTTCACTCGATGTGTGCTTGACATGTCGCGCGAACTGTTTCTGAAAGACAACGTGTGCTCAACTTGCACTCGACACCTTGCTCAAGCCAATGTTCAGACAACTCTAATTCTCTAGGGTTTGAGCACCGTATTTCATGGGACATATAAATAGAACTTTTTATTCTACTATTTGTGTGGAGATATTGAGCAAAAATAGAGCCTCCTTCCAAGAGTAATTGAGAGAAACTCCCCTCCACATTCAAAGCAAAATCTCTCTTGGGAAATATACCTCCACCATATCACACTCAAGATAAAACATAGTTGAGTCCCTTGGAGTGGACGTGTTCATTGGCCGGAAGGTTTCTGGAGCTGCTATTGATGCACAGATCAAGAGGTTCTCGTGGGAAGCTATAAAAAGGTCAGAGTTTTGGCACTACATGCGTGTAGAAATCAAGTGGGTCATTCGTGGTGTTGCAAGCCAAGTTCAGCTACTACAAAGGTTTTGTGAGTGTCTCTAAATTGGTTGTAACAAACTAAAGTTTCTATAGTGGATTTGAGGTGGTGACTTATACCGAGAGTAGTTTTAGATTTTGAAGACGTTCTTCAAATGAGTTTCTACTTCGTGACCAATTTGTTGTGTTGATTATTTGTGTGATTAGTGTCATTGATTAATTGTGTGTTTGACAATAGTTTTGAATAGTTTATCAAAATTGAAGTACACCTTTTCACCCCCCCTCTAGGTGTAGTGTTGGGGTAGAACCACTGCTTTTTCAGTTGGTATCAGAGCGGGTTCACTCTGCTAGGATTCAGTTCCTACTACAATGGTTTAAATGGATAGGTCTCAATCTCTCACATCACCACCATATTTTGTTGGAAACAATTATGTGTATTGGAAAGTATGAATGAGAGCTTTCCTGAAGACTTTGGATGAATAAGTGTAGGTTTCCGTGATAAGAGGATAGAAACAACCACTTGCCATCTTTGATGGAGTTGTTATTCCCAAAAAATGTGGAAAATTACTCTAAGGATGAGGTCAACGAGTGTAATTGGAATAGTAAAGGCTTGAATGCAAAATTCATGGCCATATCCTAGGAGGGGTTCAAGCGAATCTCCATGTGTGAAATTTGCAAAGAGGCATGGGATATTCTTGAGATTACCCAAGAGGGTACCAAGGCTATAAAGAATTCTAACCTTTAAATGTTGACCACCAATTTTGAAGAACTTAGAATGAAGGACGATTAAACATTTGATGCCTTCTATGATAAACTAAAGGATGTTGTCAATTATCGTTTTAATTTAGGGGACAGAATTCTTGAGAACAGAATTGTGAGAAAAGTTCTCCAATCTCTTCCTGAAAGATTTCGTCCCAAAGTCACTGCAATAGAATAAAGCAAAAACTTGGACAACATAAGGATTGAAAACTTGGTGGGTTCTTTATAAACCTATGAACATACTCTTCCTGTGAATAAGAAAAACAAGTCCATAGTCCTCAATACTGTTAAAGAGGAATCCGATGAATCATCTAATGAATTTATGATGAGTGACAAGTAGATAGCATTTTATGTTAAAAAAATTCAGGAAGAAGTTTGCTAAGAAAAATCTAGGACAGGAGAATAGAAGATTTAAAAGATTCAATGGGGGTTCAAGTTTAGAAAACTGGGAAAGGAGCTCTAAGCGAGATACTAGAGCTATCAAGGACAATGTTCAGTGCCATGAATGTCATGGTTTTGGGCACATTTGCTTTGAGTGTGCAAATTACAAAAAGACCAAAAAGAAAGCTAATGCTGCTTCTTTGAGTCTGAGTCAAGTGACTCATTAGAGAATTCTCCCCTGAGGAAAAATCTCAACTACATGGCATTCACTTCCTCTGTTGGTGACAAAAGTCACAATAGTGAATCGATGTTCGAAAATGAGATTATATTCGAAAATGAATCCGGGGATGAAGATGAGTTCCAGGAAACCTATAAGAAGTTGCATGAGGAATGTGCAAAATTGAGAAAACTCAATAAAGCACATATTGAGAAAATATATTTATGCAAAAGAGAAAATGAAAGGCTCTATGGAAAACTAAATGAAGTCATTAGTCTACCAGATGAATTACAAAGGAGGAATGTGACACTAGAAGATAAAGTGAAAACTCAGGAAAGTACTCTGACTTTGTTAAACACTAAATTGCAGAAATTCTCCATTGGGACACAACAGCTTGACAAACTCCTAAGTTTACAAAAGTCCTCTAGTGATAAGAGTGGCTTAGGCTACTTTGAAAAGAATCTTGATGCTCTTTCAACCTCAAAAGCCTCCTATAAAAATGTGGGAAAAAAGTGTTTGTTCTTGCAATGATTGAGAATAGGAAGGGTCGTCCATCTGAAAAGGGTAAGAAGCCTTTATGAGTGCAAACATATGTTCCACCTCCCAAGAGACAAGGAGCTCACATCACGAGCCTTATATGTCATCATTGTGGAAAGATTGGTCATGCTAGACCAGACTATTTTGAATTAATGAGCCACTCTATGCATACTCCTGCGTTTGCTAAAAGCATAATTACTTATCCTTCTAGAAGGGGTAAGAATTTCATGAATGGCCCTAAGTATGTCTTAACCTTCTTGAGACAAAGAGCTCACAAGGCAAGCCCCATGTGTCATCATTATGGTAAGATTGGTCACATCCGACCAAACTGTTTTGAGCTTAGGAGGCATCCCAAGAAAATGGAAAAGCCCTACTCAAGAATAGGGCAAACAATGTGGATCATCCAAAAGGGAGAGACACAAGCCACACATGGTAGTTGTGCTATAAACTAACAGTCATGCATTCATGCATTTCACTCATGTTTAGGTCTTGTATAGTTTGTTTTTATTTTCTTGTTAAAAGAGTATTGTGTGTTTAATTCATGCATATTTTTGTCCTTGTGTCCTCTTGGGTGTGTTTCTCAAAAATCGTGCATAGTGTATTACTCATGGACATGATAAAGTGGACATTGGTGCTAACAATTCTAAAATTCTAGGTGCATGTGCCTTTCCAGAATTGTATCATATGGCTATGGGTTACAATGGTTTGAAACATGTGTATTATTTGTAATTTGTGACTGGGATCACACACTACACTCTCAGTTCAGTCAATTGACGTTTTACCACCTATGAGTTTTTGGGGAGGCAATCAAAGGTGTTAGGGAGCTCTAAGTGTATATAGAATTGACCATGGGCTAGACAACCTCATTATTTTCTTCCTTTGCAAAATTCATATATATCAAAAGAAAAGGGGAAAAAGGGAAGTGGTGATTAAAAAAAAAAGAAATTAAAAAAAAAGGTCATGCAGTAACCAATATTGATAAAGGTATTCAAACAGAAGCAACCAAGTCCTAGCAACATTAGGTTTGATTTTCTGTATTTTGGAAAAGCTTCCCGAGCATTTATGGTTTCTTGTTCAGCCCCACCTCGCTCACATCTTCCGGTTGAAATCTCTTGATTGAGCAATGACTATTTAAACACGCATATCCATAGTACTTGTGATACCCTGGTTTTACTACTTGCGTGATTTTTGGGAATATGATGCTTTTTTACATTTAATGTGTGTTTTGGAATTTAAATTGTCATTGTTAACGTTGGAATCACTTTTGCAATCACTTCATAGCAAAACTAGATCTGTGTCCCAAAAAATTGAGCCTTCGCTCAATATACTGCTTGATACCCCTGTGTATCGCTTGAGCATTTTAAACTTCGCTCAAGCGAATATTTAAATAGCCCCCTTCCCAGTGCCACTCAAACCACTCTGCTTTTCCCCCAAATATTTTCTCCCCCTATCTGGTTCCTCATCTTCTCTCCTTATGGGTTCACCCGATTTCTTCCATGAAATCTTCTTGCATTCACAATAACTGCATCCTCAACCCATTAATTGCATCCCTTCTTCCATGCATTAGTTTTCTAGATGCATAGTTTTGGTCTCATGTAGGGTTTTGTATTTCATGTTTCATGTTTGGGTTTTAACACTCATAGGATAAATGTTTGGGTCCCTTTGGTGTCCATTACACTCATTTGAGAATCACTCATCTTTGTGTTATTATTTTCATGCATTGAACAATCATCCTTCAGGTTGAAAAGTTGTTGGACTTAATTTTGAGATTCCCCTTAATCTAGACTTGGACTGTATTTTGTGTTGCAATGTGATGTGTTTAATGAACTCAACTCACTATTGAGTGATGTATCTTCATAGGAGAGTCATAGATCATGCATGATTTGGTTCGAAACTCACTATGGCATAGACTGCACAACAACTGTTTGATGAAATGCCCAAATGGTAACTATTCGTTACCTTTACATGTGATGTACTCATTTCATGCATTGGGCATGCTTTGTGGGCATATCATGGGTCATGCACGCCATCAGACACTGGGTAAATCACTCTAGGCATCATTACATTGTGTTAGCATTGCATTGTTCACATATGCATCTTATTTCATTCCCATTTTCATCTCATGTTTGTCTTGTTGATTGAGTCATAAATGGTATGTTTGGAGATTGGGTCATGGATAGAGTTTGGTATGTTTGGCACTCACCATTGTGTGGTGGATTGTATCTTGAAGGCTCATGCGACTTCCATTGAGTTTAAAACCCAATCCTTGCTTAGATGCACTCCAAGGGCTTGATGAAATGCCAAAAAGGGTACTTCTGGGTTCTTTGCCATCATGCAATAGCCATGCATTGTCTTGTTTCTGTGTGATGGTTTTATCTTGTGTTGGGTCTTAAAATGGTTTGTGAAGTTCTATTCTACTTTCCATTGGCACCCAAGATTCTCATGCACATTGTCATGCATTTTTGGCATGCACATTGGTGCATTGTTTGCACTTGTCTAAATCACCAAATGGTGCATTTTAGGCATGTACATTGGGGCAAATTAGGCATGCGTACATTGGAGCATTATTTTAGTCTTAGCACCTTGTCTCATGGTTTGTGCTTGGCCTGTCTATAGTGTGCCATCAAGTCTCGTCGTGTGCACTCTCGTCAAAATCCTCATGCCCCATTCAAGCACATTTCCATAATGCATGGGCATAGGAGCTTTATACTCACAACTTCTCTCATCATACCCCTATTATTGAGCATGAAGTCTCTTTAGGTGAGCTTACTGAGACCATTATCCTTCGCATCTTTGAGTCTTGCCAATGGCAAGCCCTAACCATTGGTCATCCCACTCCTTCTATGGAGTTGGTTCAGGAGTTTTACTTTAACATTCATGCCATCTCTAAAGATGGCTAATTCGAGGTTAGTCTCTAGAACCTCCACCTCCAGGTCACTCCATGCATGTTAGCTGACTTGCTAAACGCCCTGCGTGTGTCCAACCCAGTGTATCCTTATACATAGACACCTCCTCCAAGAAAGCCGGTCATTGTTGAATTCCTGTAGGGCCACTATATTGACTGGGAGGTATGTCACCACTTCAAATGGTAAAATTTCCACCAGATTATCTCCTTCAAGTGGTCAGTCCTCACAAATTTGTATCCTACTAGTCATCAGAGCGATGTGGGTCTTGACCGCGCCACTCTGTTGTATGCATTGATCAATGACGTCTCCATTGATCTGGGGAGTCATTTGTGCCGGGTCATACTTGAGACCTTTCAATCCAACAAAATACGGATTGGATTACCATTTGCTTACCTCATTACCCGAATAGCCCTTTCTCAGTCAATTGCTATTCTTCCCCAAGAGCCTAGAACTCCTCTTAAGGCTCCTATTGGTTGTAAGACCATACAGCTTAGTCGTGCTCACATTCACCCTCACCCTTCTCTTAGCCATCGAGCTCTCAGCCATCCAGTTATTAGCCTTCTACCTCAGCACGATCCACATATGCACCAGGTTCAACCGAGCCCAGCTTACAGATTGTCCTTGAGTATTTGGTCTACCTTAATGCCCTCCTTGATAGCCTTGATGCTAGAGTTGATAGCATTCAGCAGTTCGTGACTCAACGCTTCAATGACATGGAGGAGCACCTCGTTGCCTCCACTGACGATGATGATGGTGGCAATCATATTAAAGGTCATTTTTTAGCCCTTTGGCCTATTGTGACAAAAAAGGGGAGTAGTATATATACAAGGGGAGTAGCAAGCAAGGGAGTAGGATAGTTGTTAGTAACACATTTTGTGTGGGGTAGTAGTTTTTAGATTAGTAACACATGTTGTTTGTGCTACTGTTGTTTTATTAATTGAACTCAATGTCTAATTAATTGATTAATGATATGTTTCTTGATAAAAATTGTGCTTGGCATGTCTATACTTGTATTCTGGTTTGTGATATGTTAGCAGACATTGATTATACATGTGTGAATATTTCTTGCATATTTTTGTTGGTATGTTTAACCATTTTCTGAGTATTTGCAGAAATATTTCAACATGTTTAAGACTATACCTGTATCTGGGAATCCTATGTGGGGTGTGTCAGGATTAGGCCCTATGTATAGGTTAGAGATTTTGTCACAGAAATGCCAAAGGGGAGATTGCTAAGGTAAAAATGAGTTGGTTGGTATATTCTTGTGAAAACCTTTGTAAAATTGTGTTGTAACAAGTGCTGAAGCGGGGTAACAACACAATGATTGAAGTGTACTCAACATGTGCACTCAATGTGGTGCTTGAGCGGAACTCTTCTAGAGAGTTCGCTTGACAGGCGCTCGACGTAGCTCTCGAGCAAAACTCTTACAGAGAATTCACTTGATGTAGCGCTCGAGCAGAACCTGTCCAGAGATTTCGCTCTACAAGCGCTCGATGTAGCGCTCGAGCAAAACTCCTTCAGAGAGTTCACTTGATGTGCGCTCGACGTAACGCTCGAACAAAACTCTTCTAGAGAGTTCACTTGATGTGTGCTCGATGTGTCGCTCGAGTTGTTTCTGAAAGACAATGTACGCTCAACTCGCACTCGACAGTTCGCTCAAGCCAACCTTCATAAAACTCTAATTCTCTTAGGTTTGAGTGCCGTATTTGGACATATAAATAGAACTTTTTATTCTGCTGTTTGTGTTGAGATAGTGTGTAAAACAGAGCCTCCTTCTAAGAGCACTTGAGAGAAACTCCCCTCCACATTCAAAACAAAATCTCTCTTGGAAAATATACCTCCACCATATCACACTCAAGATAAAACATAGTTGTGTCCTTTGGAGTGGACGTGTTCACTGGCCAAAAGGTTTCCAAAGTTGCTGTTGATGCAGAGATCGAGAGGTTCTCCTGTGAAGCTATAGAAAGGTCGGAGTTCCGGCACTACATGCATGTAGAGATCAAGTGGGTCACCCGTGATGTTTCAAGCCAAGTTTAGCTACTACAAAGGTTTTGTGAGTGTCTCTAAATTGGTTATAACAAACTAAAGTTCTTCTAGTGGATTTGAGGTGGTGACTTACACCCAAAGTGATTTTAGAGTTTGAAGATGTTCTTCAAATGAGTTTCCACTTTGTGACCAATTTGCTGTGTTGATTATTTATATGATTTGTTTCATTGATTAATTGTGTGTTTGACAATAGTTTTGAATAGTCCATCAAAATTGAAGTACACATATGCACCCTCCCTCTAGGTGTAGTGTTGGGGTAGAGCCATTGCTTTTTCATATTCATTTAAGGGTCAAGTTGCTCAACCTCTTCTCCAAGAGTCAAGAACTATTTCTCCAAGTGTCAAGAACTATCTAATTGTCAAGAACTATTGCTCTACCTCTCCTATTTATAGGAGAGGTTTATGAAGGAAATGATAATGAGGAGAGGAAGTGCAGAGTCTTATGAGTGTGAGTTGAAGTGTAGAGTGCCATTGAAGAGATGAAAGGAGAGTGAAGTGAATAATATTGAGCTCTTGAAGAGCCAAGTAGATTGCAATCTTTGATTCATTTGATATTCCTCTATAATTTTATAACAGTTTCTGAATTTTTCAATGCTAGAAGTAGTACTAATGAGAAATATATTAATCAATTTATGGAAATAATTGATTTTTGGAACCTAGTTGGAATACGGCTTTCTGTCATATAATTATATATGGTTCCAAGAATAAATAAATAGAAATCTAGCATGCATGCAACCATAGAGATCGATTATCATCAGCTCAGATTGAAAAGGTGAATCACTTGGGCTGGTTTGGTTTTACAAATCTATCAAATCATGTCATTACATCTCAACATCTGAACATCATTCAAAGAAAAATATTTTTTAATTTTAAATTCTCTACTTTTTTATCTAATCATTACTTAATTATTATAATTTTCTTAAACTTTCAAACAAAATATAAAAAGTAATTCAATTTTTTTAAATATAGAAAAGAAATTATATTAAAAAAAGTATTTTATCACATGTATTTAGTGACGGTTTCGACATAAAATACTTTTTGGTGATGGTTAGTACTAAAAACTATTTCTACTGTAATGTGTATATTAATATTAAAATATTATATATGCATGCCAGTCATTTTGGATTCTTTTAGTCATCAATAATGACTTGATCGATCATCATCTCCTCAGAGTGCTTGACCATATCTCATTTTTCAATTAAGGATTCCAGATCATGAATTTCTATATTCATTTGTTTCATTCTACTTATATATATTATGTATTTTTGAATTGTTCAGCTGGATTTGAATGTTTACTAGCTAGTCCTTAATTGATAGGAAAACCTCTGCATGACAACCCATTACATGAGTACTGACAAACCAAAGCAAAAGCCTGACCACTATCTTCTTTTCATATATACATTTAATTTCTTGTTTAAGACAAGACCTTGGAAATCAACTGAAGGTCATCCTTAATTTGGCTAGAAGAAGCTTGGGGTAACATTTACACCTTATCAGTTGACATTATTAATGGCAGCTCGATCAGTATGTTGAAGATCAATGAAGCTGTTGAGTTGGAGAACCAAGAAGCACAGTCACCTTCACCTACATCACCATTGGATGGCAGGTCAGCAAAGAAAGGAAAACAATCGTGTAAAGAAATGGGAGAAGAATTCTGAGGAATAAAGTTTATATCTTATGTGCAGGCCATGTCCAGACCATGTCCTTTTGTTTGTATTCCACTTTCATTTCTGTAAAAGCAGTGTGTGCAGGGTAGTGGTAGGATGTACGCATTGCAGAATTTGTAAGCTAGTGACACATATGTAAGTCTATAAAGAGCAGGCCCTTTGTACAGAAAGAAACATATCAATATACAAAAACAATTCATTTCAATTTTTTCCTGCATCATTCTACTAAGTTCTTGGTGTTTTCCATACATTCACTTGCATTTGCGTTTGTTTTAGCAAGATTAGGTAGGAAGTCTATCAAAGCCAAAGAAGTCGACGACGTTAACATGCAAGTTCTGCCCCCAACCTCAATCAACTTTATAAGTCAACCTCAATTTAAAGTCTTGAAATATATCTGGATATAAAACGGTGAGTTGCCGCTTACTCATTATGTAGCTAGCAACTTTAATGGGGTGGGGGAGTAGGAAATTTTCAAGACTATAAGAATATTGTGGAATTTTTTTTATAAAAACTAATGGGAGCAATATAAATTTATCTTAAAGAACAAGTTTCAACCAGATACATTATCTAAGTTTACATGTTAATAGAAAAATACCAATATACTGTAAAGATATCATGTTTCTAAAATATTGATCATGTCTCGAGCGCATCGATATACCACAAAATTATTATGTCTAAGATGTCACATAATATGGACTCAAGAATACATAGCATGCTCACATTTAATTTCTAAAACTCATAAATTGCATGAATATATGCATAATGTATTTCCCAAAATATATATTTCAACCATTACGACTACTACCAATATTACAAATATTGTATTTGATATTAATTTAATGGTAACCACATGTAATCACATGCACCTTAGTTGTTTTTCATTATATTTTACTGCCGTGTACTTCATTTTACAATTACACAATTTAATGAAAGGATTTTCCTTCTTCCAGAATCTTCCCTCTATCATGGTATCAGACGAAACTCTAGATCTGTGAAATATGCCCATCAACGATTCATTTTCTTCTTCTTTTGCCATTCCACATCATTCTAATGAGGATTATTCAAATCCTTACTTCCTTCACAGTGGTGACCATTCTGGAGCCGTCCTCATCTCTCAACCTTTGACTAGAGACAACTATCTCACATGAAATCATTCCATGTCCATGTTTCTCATTGCCAAAAACAAACTGTGTTTTGTTGATGGTTCTCTACCGATGCCTTTTGAAATAGATCCTATGTATCATGCATGGATCTACTACAATACCATGGTTCTATCATGGTTGCTCAATGCTTCATCCAAGGAAATTGCTTCCTCTATCATCTACATTGATTCGACTGAAGAGATGTGGAATGATTTAAAGGAACGATTTGCCCAAAGTAATCAGCCCTATATTTTCCTAATTCATAAAGCTATTGCCTCCTTGACCCAAGAAACCTCCTCTGTAAGTTCATACTTTACTCGGTTGAAACGTTTTTGGAAAGAGATGGTTCATTTTTGCCCCATGCCTCCATGTTCATTAGGTGTTGTGAAAAAGATTGTTGAATATCAACAAGAAGATTATGTTTTGCAGTTCTTGATCAGACTCAATGAATCTTTTGCCCCTGTCATATATTACTTTCTGATCCGTTTCCTCTGATAAATAAAATTTTTTCTCTTATTCTTCAAGAGGAGAAACAACATGAAATTGTGTTTGGATCTTCACCTTCGAATGAAGCTATTGTTATGTTTGCTAACCGCTTGCCATGTGACAACCCAATCCCACCCTTCATTCATTGCTTACACATTGTATAATCGAAGGTTACCATCACAATCAAGAGTTAATCTTCTATGAGTTTTCACACCAAAATATGTAGTTAGGATCTCCAAATGATCAGATGATCAGAAATAGCCTGACTCGTTCAGTACCACAGCTCTACTAGAGTTATACATACTACGTAGACCTTCTAGCTAGTCCAGAATCAGTAAGCCATAGATCAACTTTTTTCATCTAATCATTACTTAATCATTACAATTTTTTCATATTTCTATGTTGGAGGTATTTTTGTCGGGAACCTGAGGCCCACAGGGGCCAACCCAAGCCCAACAACAGGCATGTTCCTCGTATTCCAGATAACCCGAAGGGGTCCGGCCCAAACCTGTAGGAGCCTCCCAGGGGCTCGCGAAGAACCTCTAACCCATATAAATTGGATATAACTATTCGGGCCAAGATGGGAAGTTACAAAGAAAGCGCGAGAATTATCCAAGCCGAAGGAAGGAGAAAGAAGCATGCCACAAAAAATGGACTGGACTCAAGGCAACATCAAGAGATCACGCTGCATTAAATGAGTTTACCAGACAATCACGCTGTGTTAATGATTGAACTATGAGGGTCATACCGTATTAAAAATGGTATGGCAGAGGGAGTTTCGGGAGGATTTCCCTTCCCCCCAGGCCGCAGGGTATGCCCATCTGACCCTCTAGACTGGGTATATAAGGCCCATTGACCTTCAAATAAAAGGATCAGGTTTACTCTCTAATCAAATCTTCCCGCTAAAAACTCTGCATTCACCCTCTTCTCTTACTCTTTAGTAAGCCATTATTGACTTAGGCAATGAAGGCTACCCAGGCCACCTCAGGCCACTCCTCTTGATCCTTTATCCATTGCTGCAGCCCGTAAGCAAAAGACCCGAACCACTGAGAGCCCGACCCAAAGATATACAAAATATGTCGTTAACATTCTAAATAAAACATAAAAAAAGAATTCAAAATTTTTAAATCTAAAACAAAAATTATGTTAAAAAATTATATTCTAACAGTATTTTAACTTAATAATATTTTTATTCAACTTTTTCTTTCTTATTTTATAAAACTCTATAAAACATCTTAATTTAAACCATTTCACTACTATTCACAAACCATTTCATAATTACTATTTAAAAACTATTTATTACTATTTACAAATTTCTCATATCATTTCATTCCACCAAGCATCTCCTTAGAGCTTGTTCATACGGCTTGGGCATTATACATCAATCATCTTTACTGACACCTTCGCCATGCAACAATATCAAATTGTTCAATCAAGGAACAGTGAAGAAATATGATGAGTTCAAGTAAAAATGTTTGGATGCAGAGTAGAGCCTATTATACGAAATTATTTGAGGTAGGTTCAGATCATCTCAGAATTCAAACACACACTAATAAAATGATAAAGCTAAGAAGAACATATTGGCCATAAATAGGATCCATTCTATTAACCATATATATTTCTCCCACTTAATTGAGACCTCAAATTTATATACAAACTTAAATGGATCTTGATCTTTTTGTATATGAGAGCCAAATCTATATTCTTGAGATCAAAGTCTGTTTCTGGTATAAATATTTCAAGCAGTAATGAATATTAAAAGACACACCTGATGTATTTAGCTCTCTCCCATGTGAAAACTTCAAGTTGGGGCAAGTACGTTACAAAATTTCTTCCATATTTTTTCATATGTTGGCCAAACCAAATTACAACATTAATTATTATTAGTATAATTAAATTCTTTGATAATATTAAATACTGATGGATTACTACTATAATATCTATTTAATATTGTCCCTATATATCTCACTCGAGAGATACGATGCCTTATTAATTTATATACAAAATGTGGAGAGAAGGAGACTCCTTCCCCTTTTCTCTCTCGTGTAAAAAATTAAGGGCTCCAAATCTGCTTTTCACCAGAGGGGAGGAGGCCTCGGCTTCCTCTCTCCTCTCTCTCCTCCTCCTCCTCCCTCTCATTCCCTTCTTCCTCCATTCACTCATCTTGTCTATTAAGATTTCTTTTCCTTAATTTTATTTTGCTTTCTTCAAGGCCGAAAAAGACAGATCTACAAGTTTCTGGCAACTCTTGAGAGACACACATGGCACAAGTAAATTCATAGGTCGAAAATTGTTTAGAGGAAAGTGGTGGTTTTGTGAAAATCACCGTGCGGGGTTCTGACAGCTTTTCTCAATACACACGTCAGATTATCAAACTCGCTACCACTAGACCTTGCAGATTCGACATTTGTGGCTGAAAAGAGACAAGTGCATTGCTTTCACGGGTCATCACAGATTCCAAAATCTATCGAAATTATTCAAAACTGTAATTCATCCATTTTCACATCTATCTTACTGCTTTCCTTTTTGGTTTCCTTATTGTTAAATAAAGTAAAATAAAAAAGTTCGTCTCTCAGACGTTTATCTGTAGAAGTTTAGTCATCTCTTTCCATGAAGGGTGAGATTGAGTCTCTATTTAAATAGAGTGTTGTCTCTTAGACGTTTGTCTGTAGAAAGTATCAGCAATAGTAAAGACTACTATACCGGTTATAAAAGGAAATAATATATTGGTGAATATCTAAATGTATTATTTTAATTTATAATATCATGTTTGATATGAAGACATCTCAGAATGTATCTAGCTATCGAGATAAATTTCTTTGATAAATGAATAATACCAATTTTCCTTAAAATAAAAAATTATATGCAAAACTTTGTCACTTTATGTATAGTACTCAAAGTTTTTTTTTTTTTTTTTTTTTGAAATAGACTTCAATTCAATACATGAATGAAGGAAGTTACATCTGTGACCAATAAGTACAGGTATAAACCCTGATTACAAGTCAACTACACATCGGTTATACGCTCCCCCGCTCACAACTTTCATTGTGCCGAGCATTGTCTAAAAAACTTCAAAAGAAACTCTCTAAAGACACAGCTGTTCAGAGATGCGAGACTCTGTAAAAACAGAGATGTCCATCTCAAATTGTCTACGAGAAAAACACAACTCAAACCCCCCCACCCTCCAAAAGAGGAGGGGGATTTTTCACCCTCATCCTTCAAAAAAGGATAGGGACTAAACTACCCTTCACCTCCAAGAGCAAACTCCATGACCAGCCCACTCTTTAAACCTCAAAACTGTCCCCTCAGAAGACCAAAACCAACCGGTCAGGAACACCTGCCGTTTGAAGCCGAAAACCTTCCCCTCCACCATGGAATGTATCTCCGCCCAGCCGGGTGATTTGTTAAGGAAAAGGACTCGGCAACAAACGGCTGATCATCGGACAATCAATGGAAAACAACACAGCCAAACAGCGTTTATTCTCAAAAGAAAAGGAAGACTCAAAAACATAAACGAAAACGATGGGGGAGGGAGGGAGGAGCCGAAGCTCCACCTCCCCCAACACGGCTATCCCTGAAACTTTTCTAGAGAGAAGGGTACTGCAAGTTCTCTGTGTGTTGCTTCTGTCTAGGCAGCTTATATTTTAATACAAAATATTGATAAGACTTATCTTTCTAAGCAGGATGCATATATTATATATATATATATATATATATATATATCACATATATTTTACAAAGTCTGTTTCAGGAACGTGCATGTATGAAGGGTCCATATATATAATTTCCATTGCATGTATGAAGACTACTAGTGGGGTACGCTATCAAATTGTAATTCACGCAATAAACATATATATGACTTGATCGATCATTTTGGATTCTTTTCGTAGTCAATAATGACTTGATCGATCATGATCTCCTCAATCTAAAGTCTTTCAATATATATGGATACAATTAAATTAGCGGTGAGTTGCTGCTTACTCTTTATCATGTAGCGTATTCAATGGGAATGGTCGAGTTGGCAATTTTCCAGATTATAAAACTATTATTAATTTTTAATAAAAATTAATGGAAGCAATATAAATTTATCTTAAAGAACATGTTTTTCAACCAGATACCTTATCGAGTTTCGAGTGAATTAGTATACCACAAAGAAAAAGATACCTAGAACCTACTCGACCTGCATAAAGGAAGATATTAATCCTTACCCCTTGAATTTTAGACATGCTCTAAATTATCCACATATTTACTTGAACCCATTAACTTCACCCTGAATAAAATAAATATGGACAGGTCCTATGTCAATAGGAAATATTTCTATAACAAGATTTCATATAAAATAATAATAATAATATCAGAACTTGTTAAAGAGTTGTCAAATTATCAATTTGCAAAAATATAAAAAAAAAGTTCAAATTAATAAGTTACATTATTGGGGGTCTCGTCGTCTCGTTCTTTATATTTAAAAAAAAAAACATTACAAATTATATCAGTTGACCTCGTCGTCGCAGCGAAGCATCTCTACAACCTGGGTCATGGTGGGCCTATCATCCTTATCTTCTGCAACGCATTGCCAAGCCACCTTGAGCAGAAGTTCCATCTTAGCCGAGTCATATCTGCCGCCCATGCTTGGATCTACAATCTCCGCAATATTCCACGACTCCCGTGAAGCTTCACCATCAGCATGCATCATGATCTTCTCCCTCACCAGGGTGTCCAATCTATTAAGCTCTTTCGCCCCTCCGCCACCAGAGCTATGCTGCGTACCTGTGGGGCTCTTTCCAGTGACCATTTCCAGCACCACAATCCCATAGCTATAGACATCAACTTTAGAGGTGATAGGACGATTATAGACCCATTCAGGAGCCATATAACCTCTAGTTCCTCTCATCTTTGAGAAGCTTGAATGATCACGCTCACCTCTATTCAGTAGTTTAGACAGACCAAAATCTGCTACCTTTGGTTACATATATATATACTAGGTGGGAGCAACGTGCAAAGCACGTTTGTCTAATTTTATGAAATGATTATTTGTAAAAAATAATATATATTTTATAAAAATTATTGATGTCACTTAATAATTTAAGGCATATTGGAGAAGATAAAAAAATTAGTTCAAAATATCATATAATCCAATACATGTTTATAACATCCATAATTTTAGAAAGATGTATACGAAAAATTTAATAAAAGTCTAACACAAACGGTAGTTCAAAATATGTATCGTTTGATGTTTGTATTATAATTCATCAATTTATGTCATCCTGTAGACGATCAATAGAGACAACATTGAAATTCTTATTTTGCTGTTGGTTGAGTCGATCAGGGACAACATAAAGTTAAAACATAATCTTTTTATAAAATTTGTGGTATAATATTTTCTATATATAGCATATATATAAATCCTAAAATATATTTT
>QGSO01000218.1:17356-40534 GCA_011037825.1 Carya cathayensis | reverse complement strand
TAAAATACGTAAATATCACATAATTATTTTAAAAAATAATAAAGTATATTATAAAAAATTAATTTTTTTTTATGTAAATTTGATATTTATTCTTTTTTTTTTTAAAAGATTGTACGACGTATCCTTACATAATCTAAAACTGCAAATATCATTTTTATACATACATATATATATATTAGGTGGGAGCAACGCGCAAAGCACGTTTGTCTAATTTTATGAAATGATTATTTGTAAAAAATAATATATATTTTATAAAAATTATTGATGTCACTTAATAATTTAAGACATATTGGAGAAGATAAAAAAATTAGTTTAAAATATCATATAATCCAATACATGTTTATAACATCCATAATTTTAGTAAAGATGTATACGAAAATTTTAATAAAAGTCTAACACAAACGGTAGTTCAAAATATGTATCGTTTGATGTTTGTATTATAATTCATTAATTTATGTCATCTTGTAGACGATCAATAGAGACAACATTGAAATTCTTATTTTGCTATTGGTTGAGTCAATCAGGGACAACATAAAATTAAAACATAATTTTTTTATAAAATTTGTGGTATAATATTTTCTATATATAGCATATATATAAATCCTAAAATATATTTTGAAGTTGTTGGCCGAATTTACTCTTTCTTGATTAGCTCAAGGATCACGGTCTTTGTCACGTGCCTATCATAGCAAGCCCACGTGTGGAACATGACTTAGCGGAAGCTACGTCCTACTATCATGGGAAAAAAACACTTTGATTAAACACACTTGTATTATATATTATATGAGATTTTTAAATTTGGAATACTCAATAATCTGAGTTAATGAAACGTATAATACACGTGTATTATATTTAGGGATTCACGTCTTATGCACCTAATATACGTGTATATGTTAAGGAGAAAGAGAAAAATATAATAACTAATCTTTAATTATTTATTATTATATAAACTATTAAGTATTATAATTATTGTGATTAATAAATCATATAACAACATTGAATGCTATCTCTCTCAATATTTATGTCTTCATTTTATATGCCAATTACATTAACACGTAATTAAACAAACGGTGTTAACTTTAACGGAAAAATAAGAAAAACCGTTAAAACAAGATTTTCCGTTTCATACACACTTTTTATATATAGAAAATATATTTAATTACCATGTTTGAAATCAGGCTTTAATTTGTTCGACCCAACGTAATTTTGTAGTTTAATGGTAACCTTTTGTTTGGTAAAAGTATAATTTTAATTTGAATGCGTTTAGGAGGCAAATATTGATAGGTATATATCAACAGATGAAATGATATGAGATGAGCATTTTTTAAAACTTCTTAAAATCTTTCATAAATTTTTTTTTTTAAATATCGCTCAAATAAAAAATATTTTTAGTCTTTTTTATATAATTATTACAACTTTTTCCTTTACTATGCCATGAAATATGCCGCATTTATATATCAGGAAATAAAGATTATGCTTCAAGCTTATCTAAGAAAATAGGTAAAAGTCCTCAATTCTATTAGCCAGAATTCGATGACATGCTACTTATCAGATTTTAATAGTTGAATTGAAATAGTTTGGTCTTAGGCATCGTTTGGATATGTAAATAATAGTGAAATGATTTCTGAGTACAAGTGGTAAAATGGACATTTGTGAATAGTAATAAAATAATTTGAGTTAAGATTTTTATTGAGTTATAGGAAATGTGAGAAAAATTTGAATAAAAATATTATAAAAATAAAATATTGTTATAATATAATTTTTATTTTGAAATTTGAAAAAGTTGATTTTTTTTATATAAAAATTTGAAAAATTTATAATACTTAAATGAAAAGGTATGAAAAAGAAATTGAAAAGTATTTATATTTGATTAATATTTAGACATTGAGATGATATAAATAAAATGAGATGAGATAAACTGCTTATGATCCAAACGGGGCCAAGGACTAAAGTAGTCGAATTGAAAGTTTACCTTGCCATAAAGAAAAGGAGCAGTGCCTTTCATTTTTAGGTTGGATTGTCATGAAATTAACTTGTGGTGCTTCGGGGGACCAAACTCTACCATTCTGGAACCTAGATAGTTTATTACGTATAACCACAGCTTTCAATGGAACTAGGTTTGGAGTTGGAGGATTGTATGTCTCAAAACCCTCAAAGAGATGATTTTTTTTTTTTCTTGGTCCCTCTATTGACTTATACTTTTCCTCTTCAATAACACCCTGTTCTTCATTGGATAAGCATTAAAGTCACCTTTAGAAATTTCGAGGATCGAGCCAGTGTGTTACTACTCATGACCTTGAATAAATTATTTTCTTAACAAGATGCTAAATACAAAAATTCCTTATAATAAACAAAGTCATATTGTATTAAAATATTAAAATCACACAATAGAGCATTGAAGCAATTATTAAAAGAGTTTTGAACTATGTATTGTAAAAACCATGACTAGTACTTAAAATCTTTGTACATGATTTAAGCCTTTGCCTCGCCTCCCTAGGCCAAGTCCCATCTTAGAGCACTAGCAATGGTCTATGTATCTTCATATTTATCTTTATATTTACATAAAATCCCTTTAAATTGGTCTACATTGGATTATGCATCTTCAAAATTTTGAATAACTATAAATAGTGTTTATTCAAGTTTGAAGAAGCACAATTCACTCTTCAAACATTATTTTACTATTTTTTCTCTCTCCTACCCATTAAAATCAATTTTGTGAAATTTATATTAAGATGATTTTGATATATTAAATTTATATTAAATTGATGATACCAAGTGTTTTTTAGTATATATTAATATTTATTGATAAAAGTGGTCATTTTGATATATAAAATTGATAATATTTAGGTATATGGAATTTGTATTTTTGATCACATTGTGTTAATTGTAAAATATATAAAAATAATAATTTAAAAAAAATAAAAAAATAATATTTTATTATTATTTAATTAAAAAATGCATAATCCAATGTAGGAGTTTCTCTTTATATGCAAAATCAATCTTCAAAAATTGTGATTTTGAAGATGCATATAAAGAAACTACTGCTAGTGCTCTTACAGTTCTATCTTTGTAAATATTTTTATATGTGATTGTTTAAAAACATAAAATAAATTAAAATGAGTAGACACAGTAAGAAATTGATCATCATAATGTAAACACACAATATAATTTTTTCATAAAATATTTCGTGGGTGAGATTGAGTAAAATCATAATCATTCATACATATGCTTATGACATGTATGAATTATCTTACTTATCTTGCTAGCTCACACATTTAACTATATATGCAAGATTGTGCACCGGCCTCACATCCTGTAGCCACAAGAGGAATCACTAATAGTATCCTAACATACTATGGTAGACCACACTTAGATCTATGGTTTGCACATCCACCTATAAAATCAAATTTGTACTATGCATCTAAATGACAATTTTATTAATTGTTTTGGACTTATCTTACACTTGATCTTATGAAAACTTACATGTCTTATGTGACATAAGATTAATGAGATGCATATACAATACATACATAACTATAATATGCGGAATGAAACATAATCATGAATTATAAAGAATAACGTGCTTGCAGATTTCATGACAGGCATCGTACATAAATATTGACTTCCAAACTAACTTTAATTGTAATATATATAACTAGCTAATATGTGTTGATTCTAATTTATGATCAAACTATTTATCTTAGAGCATTGACATTGAATTAGTTATCTCAATTTTCAAAATTTAACTAATATGTAACTTTTTTACCTTTAGCTAATAATTCAAAACTTGAAGTCTACATTAAATTAGTCATCACATTCTCTAAAAAAATAAAATATTATTATTTTTTATTATTTCTATTTCTTTATTTATTTTTTATTTTTTAAATACTTTTTATTTTTATTTTCATAATCTCCAATAGCCTCTAACAATCATATTCATTTCCATCAATTGAATCCGACAATCTATAAAATTAGCATCTCTAGTAGTAGTTGATAGTTTTTGTAGATGTTAACAAAAACATTATTATGCACATTCACAACCCATATGCAGTCAACTAGAGAACAGTTTTGGATGCACACTCATTTTGTATGCATCCAGAAAGCACCTACCAGCTTTGGACATTCACAATATATTCACTATCTACCAATATTTTCTATAATGTTTATGCACATTCACAATCCCATATACATAAACCACATGATCACACCAAATAACCTCAGCATATAGACAAACCTAGATAGTATACCAAAAAAAAAAAGGAATTCCACCAACATATAATGGCCCAAAATGATCAACAGACTCCAATATATGTAGTCCCAACTATAGCATACAGTTTTGAAAAACATATGGCAATCTTAATAGAACAAGTGCAGTCCCTATAACAGCATCCCGACTCTAAATTTTACTCTAGTATTTCCTAGTCTAATTTTTGCTACACACACCTACAGCAGCATGTAGTGTTGGGAATTTGGACCTCCCAAATTCACTCCCTAGGATCTACCATTTGCAGGAGTAATAAGAAAAATAGAGAAATAATAACAACACAAGAAATTTATGTGGAAACTCCAAAACAGGAGAAAAACCACCAGACCCAGAGAAGAAAACCCACTATGTGAAAAATTGTTACAATCACACAATTTCTCTCCTCACCCCAAACACACCCACAAAGCTTTCACCACTAGCAAAACTTTAACTCACACCTCTTCCCATTTTACAAAAATGGACAACAGAGGAATTTAACTAGAGTCAAAAGTTACTAGCTAAGCATTTGACTGGTGCACTTAAACTAAGAGGCTAAGCCTCTTATTTATAGCCTTAGGATTTGCCCCTTTCATTTAATCCCACCGATGTGGGATTAGTGAAGGAGCAAAACAACAATCTCCACCTTGCGACTTTGACTAGTCTCACAGCCAAGCTCCACCTCAATGAAGATTTTCATAACTTCCGCTATCATGCTTCACCATAAAAGCATACCCACTCAGAATAAACCAATTCCAAGCATTTCATTTCGGCCCATGTCGAAAACAACCTTGCTGAAAATTTATGGTGTAACTTCCACATTTGGCTTTCCTGGAAGTTCATCAGCCATCGACATGAATTTCCACCACACACCCTGCATCAATGCCAAACCAATGCCCGTGTGCAAACTTGTGGACCTGCTAACAGTAACACATCCTCTATCATGGCAACTTTGGGAATTAACGGCATGCCATGAGGATGTGTATGTCCATTTTTCCATGGAGAGAGACACAATGTTAGCATCAATACCAGTATCTCCATTTACTGACTTGGAGCCACTTGCCGAACCTGCTCCTTGTACTAGCCGTTTCACCAGTCGCTAGAATCGCTGCTGACTTCAGGGGTTGATCTGCCCTTCCACACCTTGTGTAAACCACTTTCTCCACCTCATTCCTAATATCGCCTTGATGAATTTTTACCATAGAAATGAATAGTACCTCACTAAGTAAGTTCCCAGGAAAGATTGGAGAGTCACAATGGACACACTTAAAATTTCCAATCTCCTAGACAGAACTTCCTTAGACTATACGTATACACACTACCACACCAAAACTCCACCCCACAAAAAGAACCTAGTGGCTCTGATACCAATTGTTGGGAATTTGGACCTCCCAAATTCACCCCCTAGGATCTACCATTTGCAGGAGTAATAAGAAAAATAGAGAAATAATAACAACACAAGAAATTTACGTGGAAACTCCAAAACAGGAGAAAAACCACCAGACCCAGAGAAGAAAATTCACTATGTGAAAAATTGTTACAATCACACAATTTCTCTCCTCACCCCAAACACACCCACAAAGCTTTCACCACTAGCAAAACTTTAATTCACACCTCTTCCCATTTTATAAAAATGGACAACAGAGGAATTTAACTAGAGTCAAAAGTTACTAGCTAAGCATTTGACTGGTGCACTTAAACTAAGAGACTAAGCCTCTTATTTATAGCCTTAGGATTTGCCCCTTTCATTTAATCTCACCGATGTGGGACTAGTGAATGAGCAAAACAACATGTAGTTGCTGACCACAGTCATAAACACCCATATTTAAAACCCAAAATAACAAAAAATCACAAAATAGCATAAAGAATAGTCGTTAGCAGCAACTGGTTCGTGATATTGCACATGTGGCTAGGCTACTCTATGGTGGTTCTCAATCTCGGTTGGGGTCGAGTGATCCTCGCTCGAGGGACAGTGAGGCTTAGTGGTTTACACCTGAGAGGTGAGAGATAGAGGGTTGTCGGCATGGAGACGGGAAGGAACCAATCTATGGGGCTGGATGTTGTCTTGACAGAGGGTCTTGTGAGAGAGATCAGTAACTGATGCATGGGATTAGAGGGAGAGGGAGAGGGGGACGTGGTCGGGGCTTATTCTGTGGTGGTTGATGGCTGAGATGTGGAGACTAGGTACTGGTTTCATTGTGCAGCAGCCTGGGTCTTTATGGAGGCTGTCGGACTTCACATATAGGAGGTTCATGGCGGAAAAGCTTGTGCAACTACACATATGTGTGATGTATATATATATGTAGTATTGAATACCTTAGGGCAGTGAAATGAAAACGGCTTGCATGCTTCGTGGTTATAGCAATTGGTAGCGGTTAGGAATTTTAATAGGAAGATGACTCTAAAATTATAATCCTAGTGGAAAGAGGTGTGTATGACTTAGGGTTATAGAGAAATGGGTAGTTGTGTCTTCACTGGAGGGGGCTAAGGTTGTGAGAAAGAAACCGCTGTGAAGTGTGATCTTTATCTATATATATGCGCATAGCTGGAAAGCTTAACGAAAGAAAATGAAGAAATCAACATGCATGGAGCTATGCACGGGTCATGCAATGCTTTTGGGCTTTCGCTCATGAGCTTTGAATCTTGAGTCCATTTCCAAAAATGTTAGGGGGCCCACATCTTGGTTAGTGAATGGTCTTAACAAGGCTGGATAGAATAGTCCAAATAATCTCTTTAGTTTCTTCATATTTTCATGGGTCGAGTATTAAATAAATTACTAATGGGCCTAGTATTAAATAAATTTTCCAATGGCGTCATCTCAAATTCTAAACTAACCCAACTTGCTTTATAAGTTTTTCGGGCCAATTACCTAGCAAACAGATTCCACTTAGCGCATAAAATATTAAATGGCTATAACATAATTATCAAACCCAATAAAAATTCATATTTCATCAGAATAAGATTTTGGATCCATGGCCTATTAAAATTACTCAATAGATCTCAAATAGGCTTCCTATAAATATTGATCTAAAAGAAATTATAGTTAGCTGGCTTGGGCTTGGATGTTACAAATGTGTTTAAATTGTTCCAAGTTTATAGTTTTTGGTTCCTTTATTCCTTAAAATTACGTTTTTATTTTAATTCTGGAATTTGATCTTTATTTTTTGTTTGTTCACTAGGATTTCCTAGGCTCCTTGAATGGGTTTCAAATGTTTCTTCCTAAATCGTTATGATCTTATAGTATTTTATTTCATCCACATTTTAAATTGTTGGAACAAAGAATTATTCTATTTTTTGCACCATCTCTCAAGCTATCATGAAGATTATGGCTCTAATTTAAAGGTCCAGTTTGCCGTAAGGCTGAAAACCAACTAAGTTCAACTCGGTATTCGAAAATCTAACTCCATGTCCGACTTTGTTGGAGTTCAAATCAGAACTTCGACTCCGAATTAGACTTACATGGGTTCTAATTCAATTTCAACTCTGATCTATTGGATTGGAGTTGGATTGAAGTTGGATTTGGATTTTCTTTTTCGCTTCATATTTAATCTATTTTAATCAAAACTTTACATATAATTAATTAATTTTTTTGTGGGCTTTCAAGTTTCATGTTTACTAAAAACATTATAGAAAGAAAAGAAATAGATTTTAGATATGAAAAAAAAAAATATATATATATATATATATATATATACATATATAACTACAAATATTTCATATGCTAAGCAAACTTGAAAACAAAACTAGGCTATCTTAATATACTATTATTCATAATTTTATATTAGAGCCTCATACTTCCAAATCAATTAAAAACAATAAAGTGATTGTTCAACCATCTAGCCATGGTCATAGCTAACACTCAAGGCCCTAAATAAATACTAAAAGGTAAGAGCAACCAATAGCCATCATAGTCCAATGACAATGTCCATCATCTAATCATTCACTGCTAAATAAATCACAAATAGGAAACACAACCAGCCACTCAAATACAAGTAAAATATTTGATTAAAATCTAGTTACAATGTTATATACTACTATATTAGAATCTAAATAATAAATTAATAGTCTTACAATATATAGTTACATGACTCACTATTAGCAAGTCAAGTTTCATCTACCCTAATATATGTAATATATATGATAGTGATACTATGATGTGTAATGTGTACATATAATTAATTATGGAAAAGCTATGCCCACAATTTTTTTTTTCCAAAACCCTTCACCGACTGACTTGACTCCTGTCAGGTGGATTTAAAAAAAATATCAAACTGAAAATTGAAAATCTCCCTCATCTTCCTCATCTCCACCTACGAACCCTGAAAATAAAAAATCTCCAATCTCCCTCATCTCCACCTACAAACCCAAAAATCTCCCTCACCTCCCTAAAAATCTCAAGCACATCTCCCTAAACCACACGACCCCTCATCTCCCTCATCTCCTTGAACCTCACAAACCCTCATCTCCCATAGAAGCACATGAACCCATCTCCTTGAACCACGAATCCTCACCCGTGGCCTCCATCTCCTCAAGCCATCTCATCTCCCTCTCGGCATCCTCTCAACATCTCATCCCCTAAACCACAAACCCTCATGCTAATCTTGAGCCAAAACCCTATGCTTCCAAAGCCCGTTGCCCCTCACCCGCCACCCTAAACCCACGCCTGCCTCAATCCCTCTCCCCCTTCTAATTTTAAACCCCCCAAACCCTCCATCTCCCTAAACTCGAACCCTCAATCTCACTGAGCCTGTTGCTTGCCTCCATCCCGATTGGGAGAGCTCCATTTACAACAACAAAGTCTCTATTGTTACTCAGTATGCTTCACTGCTTGTCTCAAATTTTCACTTCTCTATTTTATGTTTTCTTGCATGATTTCTGTTTAGCCCATCTAATTTTTTGCCATTATTGACGGGTTATAAATTGTAATTATTAACTGTTTAAGTTACCATTGTTGTAAATGTTTTCTATAGTGATTTACAGTTATTGATTTAGCATTATTGTAATAATTAATATGCTTAATTTGAAAAAAAATATTAAAGGGCAGCTTGGGTTGGTACATTGTTTGAAACTCAGATAGAAAATGCAAGAACATGTGAAATCATAAGCACTCACTTTGAAAAAATAGGTAAACCTAGGACCTATATTTAATGTTGAGTAATTATATTAGGGGTGTGCATGTGACCCGAGCACCCGCTGGACCTAAATAGGCTAACCTAAACCGACTTGTATTTTATCGGATATTAATTGAGCGGGTCTCCAACTCGACTAAATAACGGGTTTATTAATTGGTGTCAACCTATCTGAAATTCCTCAAACCCTAGCCAATAGCCGCCCACTCAGCCTTAAGCCCTTTGGCGACTAGCTCCACGTCCTTCTGACCAATATGGATGCCAACCGCAACAGCACCGTCGAGTTCGACAAACTCATCCAGGCCATCTTGCCCGATATGAACACCAAATTCCCTATTTGGCTAATAACTAGCACGAGACATTAGCAAGCATGAACAAAAAGAAGAAATTCACAAAAAGGAAAATGCAATGAAATAGAAAATGGAGAACAAAAAATTTTGGGTTTGCTATGCAGAGAAGAGAAGAGAAGAGAAAAACACAAAAATGGAAAATAACCTTTATATACTGCATGTAGAGAATTCTTTCATTAATTTTTGCCATCACCTCTTCCTACCAAAATCATCTTGCAACAATCACCATAAATTAAATTCCTTAGCAGTTTTCCACCATTAGTATAGCCACCCTCCTTTCCAAAATCAAAGCTGGATCTGAGCCCCCAAGCTGAGAGAGAAGACAAAAAGCAGAGCTTTTTTAAGTTTGCTATGCAGAGAAGAGAAGAGAAAAGGCTAGATGCCACCGTTAGACGCCTCCGTTTACAGATCTGCTTCTCTTCCTTTAGCGTAGTGTTGCTTAAGCTAGACGCCGCTGTTTACAGATCTGTTGTCGCCGCTGCTGCTACTGGTGCTGGGCAGGTCGAGGCTTGGGGATGACTCACCTTCTCAACTCGAGATCTTCTCCTCCTTCGATCCCAAGACCACTTCTCTCTCTTCCTCTCCCATGGTCTGTAAATCTTTGAATGATTTGAATCAATTTATGTTTCTAGAAGCACGGATAACGACCAAGTCGGGTCATACAGGTTCAACCCAGTTTGCTTTTGTTCAGGTTGAGTCGGTTCATGTTGGCTCCTTGAATAAGATTCGTCGGGGTCGGGTCGGGTTCAAAACCAGCTTTACAATGCTGGGTTACAGGCCTAAATTCTATATACCGTCGTACGAAGTGCAAGTTTCATACGCTTGTTTCAAAAAATGTGGAATGCACTATTAAAAAATAAACTTTTTTTTACGTAGATCTAAATTTACCATTTTCTTAAAAAGAGTGGACCAACATATAATTGCAAATATCATCACATATTAACGTTGAGACTAAATGTCTTTATCAATGTATGCCACATCAAAGACAACTAACTCCAAACGTCAATGAGACTCACTACTATTTGGGTGCTGAGCTCATTTTTGTCTATCTCAAACCAATCAATTATGTGACTCCTTAATTTTTCAAATTTTTACAAAAAGTTAAAACATATTTCAACATATTTTATACATTTAAGCACATCTCAATAGACCCACAAAACTCACTATTATTCACAAATTAACTCATATCATCTAAAATCACCTTAACACCCAATCGCAAGCTAAAAGGGCAAAGCGTGCTTTCATAGTTGTAAGTCACGTCACTCTGTACAAAATATTTTCAAATTACTTACCTTATTAGGGTCTCGATATTGTCTAATTAAAAAAAATCTATATTATTCTTCTTCCCCCACTGTGGTAAAAAATTATTTTTACACATTTTTTGTTCCAATATTTTTTAATTCAAATTTTCGAAAAATATTAAATATGATCAAATATCCTAAGTTTATTCTTTCTCATATTTATTTAATTCAAAATCTTGTAATTAAAGGGGAAAATTTATCATCGATATTTTCTGATATTTATAAGTAAAAAGTTATTGATAATTGAAGAAGAGAGACTCTAGAACTGGGTAGCGTGTAAAACTCATTTTTACACCATCCAATATAAAACTACCACGTCATAGGTTTGTGAAAAAAAGAATTTATGTGCCTGCATCACACAATCTTATTCTTACCTCCCCTCCTGTCCTCCCACCCCCCTCTTGCAATACTTTATAACTCTCTCTCTCTCTCTCACAGATCCGCATGTATGCAAATGGAAGTTGATCCCACAACACGATGTTCTTGGTCACATTCGTATGGCGACGATGACGTTTCACGCTAGAGCTCGAGCCTTTAGGGCCTCCGTATCTAGCCCCATTTACATCATATGGGTCTACCACACCTTACCATTCTACCAGCGATCGGCACTCCTCTAGTCCTCTCGCCAGAATGTTGACTCTATTGAGGAAGGATGATTTGGACATACCTTATTTGAGCCTCATGGAGTCTAATATGGAGCAACAACAAAGGGTCTCTACCTCCTCCATGCCCACATATCTGGTCACTCGAAAAAGACCAATATTAGAGCAACATATATAGAATGACATCAGTGTCCCCACATCTCTAGATGATGAAGAATCTGGCCTCGTGGCAGCATAGATGGTGCTGATATGAAGACTTAATCACCAGCTGATAAACAAGTTGTTTGTACCATTTACTAGAATGTCCTTCCCTTAGCTGAGATGTAATGTACCCTTATGTAATTTCATTGTATAGCTGTCCAGAATATTCCTTAGTTAAGATTTGTTTTCCCTCTTGTACTATAAAGCAACAACACCATGTACAGCAAAAAAATATGATGGAATAGAAGGATTTGTTTTTCCTCCACACATTCTCTCTCTATTATTTTCCTTCTTCTATGTTATTTTCTTCTTCTCTGCTTATTCTAACATGGTATCAAGAGCCATCGAGTGAGAAACTTCTGCTATGGGTACTGGAAAACCTGCATCAATTTTTTTGGATTTGGAAAATATTATCAACCCTTACCGCCTGGATCATGGGGACAATCCCTCCATTCCCTTAGTCCTTGACCTTCTCACCTCAGAGAATTATACAACCTGGTCAAGAGCTATGTGTAGAGCTCTTCATGCTAAGAACAAGCTTGGTTTCATCAATGGAACCTTAACCAAACCAAAAGACCCTGCTGACCGGCCACTCAATGATGCTTGGGAGAGATGCAATGACTTAGTGGTCTCCTGGCTCCACAACTCCATTAGCCCCACTCTCAAATCCAGTATTGCATTGGTGGATGATGCAAAACAAATATGGGGAGAACTAAAAGAACATTTCACTCAACAAAATGGGCATAAATTCTTCCAACTCAAAAAGGCTCTCATAGGTTTGCACCAAGACACTGATTCAGTAAGTGATTATTTTGGAAAACTTAAAACTATTTGGGATGAACTCCTAATATTTGACCCAATGCTTGATTAAATTGTGGCGAACTTGCTATCTTAAATGATATATACCAAAGAGATTGTGTCATAAAATTTCTTATGTGTTTAAATGAGTCTTTTAATGCCACTCGTGACCAGATTATGCTTCTGGATCCCTTGCCTCCCATAAACAAAATATTTTCCATGGTTCAACAGCAAGAGATGCAGCATCTTGTGCTTAAAGGTACCCTTCACCTTATTCAATGGCCCTTGTTGTCAAGCAGCCATACACAGCATATAAGCCTTTTTCCAAACCACTTTAGCCTTTCAAATGAGATAGGCCCTTTTACACCCAAGCCCCCATTTGCATTCACTGTCATATGACAGGCCATCTAGCAGATAAATGCTACAAAGTGCATGGTTATCCACCTGGGCATAAACTTCATGGCAAACCCAAACAGCTTAGCTTTTCATCTGCCAATATGACCTCACTTGAACCAGAAAATCCATCCATTAACAACTTCACCCTTACCAAAGATCAATACCAGCAACTACTCTCACTATTGCCATCAAAGGAAGTCTCTATTGCTCCTCATTCAGTCAACCATGTCCAAGCAAATTGTTCTTCTTCTTCCACTATGAATGGTAATTCATTTTGTTTCACTTCATCCATTCAAACATCTCACACAAACACACTCACCATGGATTATTGACACTAGTGCTACAGATCATATGATCTGTAACACCTCATTTTTTTCATCCATCACCTCTCATGTTTCTTTCAAAGTCAAATTACCAAATGGTCACACTGCACCTGCCACCCACATTGGCACTGTTCATCTCACTCCTAGCTTAATTCTGCACAATGTACTATGTGTTCCCTCTTTTAACTTCAACTTAATCTCAACAAAACAACTAACCTCACTTTCTTGTTGTTTTATTTTTCTATAACAATTCTATTTTCTCCAAGACATTTTGTCATGGACCACGATTGGCATGGGTGAGATTGACTCGTGGTTCGAATGTGCTTCCAAGTATAGAAGTGTCAAGTTGTATCAAGGACAAGTCCAGGATCGTATTCCACAGGGACAATGGGTTATCAAAACGTATAAGGGATTTGTGAGGAACAAATGAATCGAGTATGAGAGATGAAAATAAAATTAAAATGCTATGCAAAAAAATAATAATAATAATCAAAGTTGAAATTAGAGTTTCTAAAAAAGAGCAAATTAACAAACACTTGGGTTGGGTTTGAGATTCTTTTTATTTTGGATTCTAGATAAGTTCTCGATTAACAATCCAATCAAGGTATTGATATTTGGAAGATAAAAAAAAAAATTAAGCTCAAGTTTTTGCAATATTTTCTCAAGAAATTCTCTAATTTACTAGCCAAATTTATATTTATAATCAATCGAAAGAAGCCTTGATAATTTCAAGCTTTTGTTGTGCCTTTCGTCAACAACAAAACAAGAGCAAGAGCCGCAATCTATTTTCCATTTGAATCCGACTAGTAACTTAGTGAAATCAACATTAAACAACAAAATATTGCATTAAACTAGAATCTAAAATAAATTAAATCTCATTCCACAACCCAAGCTTTAGAAATTAGTTACACATGTTATTTTTAGTAACAAAAATAAATCTAAGTAGAGTCATGATAAAATCTGTAAAAAGAAATAAAAAAAATGAATAACGCCGAACGAAAGAGAAATAAAGCTAAACTTTCCAAGAACAAGATGAAAATGAAAACAGAAAGTAAAGTAAATTAAATGTTAAACTGGACGAAGGAAGAAAGAAAGAAAAAAAATGCTAAATGAAGTAATCGTAAAAAAATGAGAATGAAAATAAAAGCGAGCGAGTCCCCTCTACCAAAACGAAACCAAGACTGAAAATAAAATAAGTAGAACTTAAGACCGAAACTAGTAGAACACGTCTTCCACAAAAAATAAACTTAAGACTGAAAATGAAAGAAAGAAAGAAAGCAACTGCCGAACAAAAAAAAAACAGAAAATAAACTGAAGCAAAAAAAATTGTCTCTGTCTGCTATGTAAAGAAAGAAAGAGTGTTCTGCCTGCTCAAAACAAAAGAAACAAAGAAGAAAAACCAAGAAACTAAAGCTACTGCGTCCAAGTCTGTCCTCCTAGCTTCCTCCCCCTCGTTTTTATAAGTGTTGTCCGTGGGTTGCTGTGTGTTATACGAGTGAGAGACCTGCATGTGCGTGTGAGTAGCTTCTTCCTTTTCTGCATGTGCTGCTGCTGTTTCTTTTCCATTTCCTGCATCCGTGAATGATGCTGCTGCATATGCGTGTGTGTTGCCTGCATTTCTGCATGTGTATGGCTGCATGTTTCACTTCTTTTTTTTCTGCCGTAGATTGCTGTCCACGTTTTCTACTTTTGATTGGTTTGAGTTTTCTGCTTTGCTTGCTTGATTTCTGCATTGAGGTGCCCGAGTGTTTCCTCTCCTCTGCATGTGCATGTGTTACACTTTTATTTTTCTGCATGTGCTTCTTCAGTTTCTGCATGTGAATTTTTTGCTTTTCCATCAAAGTTGAGGGCTAGTTGCACTGCTGCACGTCCGAGTGATGCATCTACCGTGATTGTTGAGTTGTTGCATTTGTGTTTTACTTTTTTGCATGTGCTGGTTGCTTGCCGTAAAAGACTTTTCTTTGTGCTGAGTATAAGCTGCATGTGTTTTGACTTCCTTTGAGTTTGCTTTCTGCAGGTGTTGTCCATGTGATCTGCATTGCTGTTTCCAGGTGTGAATTGCTTCTGCATGTGCTTTCAACTTTCCACATCGGTGAACTGCATGTGAAGCTGTTGCTTCTTCTTTTTTTTTCCTGCATGTGCGTGTAAGTTCCAGCTGCCATTTTCTTTTTCTTTTCCGTGACTGATGCATGTTTCTACTGCATGTGCTGGTTGATGAGTTGAGTTGCATCCGTGACTACCACTCAGCTCAAAATAGATGATCTCTCTCTCAATCTCTCGAAGCCCAGCACTCCCTCAATCTCTCAAACCAGATGTCTAGCTACTAGCAAGCCCATCAAGCCCGATATTTAAGAAATGTTTAGTCTCAAAATTCATCTACTCTTCTTCTCACATTTTTCCACACCTCGCTCTTTGGGCTTTTCTCTATTCTTCCATTTCTCTTCCAAACATTTCCTGTTATAAGAGGAATAAAATTCAAATATTTATTTTCATGTGAAATAATTGCATTATAAATCTTCAAAAGCACTAAGAATGTCAGAATTATCAATTGACTCAAGTATTGTGATCTATTGCATAATTAAGTACTTTAATCATTTTTTTATTAAACAATTTATTCACTTAAGTAACTTAATCATGCAGTTTTAGTGCTTCATCAGAGATAAAAGATGGTCTTTACCAATTGCTTGCTGAACCAGTGTCTCCATTAGCACTTCTTGACCATTTTTCATTTTCTTTACATAAAACCATTTTAATTTATGCTATTTTGAAAGATGTTGATCAAGTTTCTGATCTCTGGCATTGTAGACTGGGACATACTCCCATTTCAAGATTAAATATAATACCAGATTCCTCTATCAAGAATCGCATCTTTACTATCTCTGATATTCATCCATGTCATGTGTACCATGTTGCCAAACATCATAGGCTCCCATTTCCTAGCACTACTCATAAAACCAAAAGCATTTTTGAACTTATACAATGTGACATATGGGGCGGGGCCCCAACTCAGTTGAAGCATATGATGGCACAAAATATTTTTTAACAATTGTAGATGACTTTTCTAGAAGCACCTGGACCTACTTGCTTAAAGCTAAATCTCACACCAGATCATGTATTGAAGCCTTTTGCAATTTAGTAGAAACCCAATTTCAAACAAAAGTCAAAATTCTTAAAAGCGACAATGGTCTTGAATTTCAAATGAATGACTTCTTTAATAAAAAAAAGGCATCATTCACCATAGAACTTGTGTGGCAACCCCCCAACAGAATGGGGTTGCTGAAAGAAAGCACCAACATATTTTAAACATAGCTCGATCTCTCAAAATACAATCTAACCTTCCCAACATCTAATAGATTGACTGCATTCTCATTGCCACATATATAATCAATCGAATTCCTAGCCCCTTACTTTCAAACAAAACCCCTTTTGAGATTCTTTTCAACACAACTCCCACCTATTCTCACCTAAGAATTTTCAGTTGCCTGTGTTTTGGCTCTACTCTATCTCAACACAGAATCAAGCTTGCCTCTTGAGGAAGACAATTTGTCTTTCTTGGTTACCCCTTTGGGGTCAAAGGTTACAAATTGCTTGACATCAATTCTAAGACAGTTTTCATCTCTAAAGATATTACTTTCCATGAATATGTTTTCCCTTTTCATCTTACCTCCCACTCATCACCTTCTTCTGTCTCTTACATTTCTCCTTCCTCAATGCCTTCTCCTACTTCTCTCATATCACCTCCTACTTCTACTAATCTGTCTTCCCCTTCAAAAAATTGCATACCAACACCTCCCTCTTCTCCTTCCTCAATGCCTTCTCCTACTTCTCCCATATCACTTCCTACTTCTACTAATCTGTCTTCCCCTTCAGAAAATTGCATACCAACACCTCCCTCTTCTCCTTCCTCAATGTCTTCTCCTGCTTCTCCCATATCACATATTTTAGATTTCCCATCCCAACCTATTCTCAGGAGATCCACTCATACTAGAAGAGACCCACAATACCTCCAAGACTTTCATTGTCACCAAGCTAGTTCTATCTCACTCTCCCAATCAGTGGACATGGCATCTTCTCCATCAGGTATCACTTTTCCCATATCTTCTTCCATTTCATATAAGCGTTTATCTCCTGCCCTTTCATTATTTTCTACCACCATTTCATCTCATTATGATCCATAAACTTACAAACAAGCTACCAAGGACCCTGGCTGGTGTAAAGCAATTGAAACTGAACTTGAGGTTCTAGAACTTAACCAAACCTGAATCTTCACTAACTTACCCCCTGGAAAAACACCAATTGATTGCAAATATGTTTTCAAAACAAAATAACATTCTAATGGCACTGTTGAGAGACAGAAGGAAAGATTGGTTGCCAAAGGTTTCACTCAGCAGGAAGGGGTAGATTACCATGAGACTTTTTCACGAGTAGTGAAAATAGTTACTGTTGGAACTATTCTAGCCTTAGCTACCATTAAGGGTTGGCATCTTCAACAATTTGATGTCAACAATGCCTTCCTTAATGGTGAGCTCAAAGAAGAAATCTACATGAGGAAGCCACCAGGTTACACAAAAGGATCTCCTAGTCAAGTATGCAAACTGCTCAGAAGCCTTTATGGCCTCAAACAGGCCTCACACCAATGGTATGACAAGTTCTCAGCCTCTCTAATCTCCTTTGGTTTTACCCAGTCAAAGGTTGATTACAGCCTCTTCACATACATTACTACCACCACATTCACTGCACTACTAGTCTATGTCGATGACATAGTAGTTGCCAGCAATTCCCTCAAATCCATATTTGATCTTAAGACTTTTTTGAACAATCAATTCAAAATTAAAGACCTTGGATGTCTAAGATACTTTCTAGGCATAGAGGTTGCTCAATCCCCTACTGGCATTCACCTCTACCAAAGAAAATATGTTTTAGATCTTCTTATTGATTCAGGTATGTTGGCCTCCAAACCATTAAAAATTCCAATGGACCAAAACCATAAACTCAGCAAGTCTTCTGGCAGACCCCTAACAGATCCTACTCCCTACAGACAACTAATTGGTCGTCTCCTTTACCTTACAATTACAATACCAGACATTAGCTACCCAACATAGGTTCTAAGTCAGTTCATGAATCGTCCTTCCACCTCCCACCTTGCTCCAGCCCACAAGGTATGAAGATACCTTAAAAACTCACCTGGTCAAAGGATCCTTCTATCTTCATCTTCTTCCATTCACCTAAGAGGCTACTGTGATTCAAATTGGGCATCTTGCCCTGATACCAAAAAATCAATGACTGGTTATTGCATCCTTCTAGGCCATTCCCTCATCTCTTGGAGATCAAAGAAGGAGACAGTAGTATCAAGATCTTCTGCTAAGGCAGAATACCATGCCATGGCCTCTATTACTATTGAATTTACTTGGCTTAGACAATTATTCACTGATTTGTCTATCCCTCATCCACATGCTGCTGACTTGTTTTGTGACAACCAAGCTGCCTTGCACATAGCAGCTAGCCCCGTTTTTCATGAAAGGACAAAACGCATTGAGGTAGATTGTCACTTGATCCGAGATAAAATCCTTGAAGGTTGCATCAAAATTGCACATACATTCACAACTTGCTGATATATTCACCAAATCCTTGCCATCTTACCTACTATTTTTACACCTCTCCAAGATGGGAATAACTAATATCTATTCTCCATCTTTTGGGGGGGGGGGGGTATTAGAGCAGCATATACAGAATGACATCAGTGTCCCCACATCTCTAGATGATGAAGAATCTGCTCCTCGTGGCAGCATAGATGGTGCTGATATGAAGACTCAATCACCAGCTGATAAACAAGTTGTTTGTAATAGTTTATCTATCCATTTACTAGAATTTTCTTCCCTTAGCTGTGATGTAATGTACTCTTATGTAATTTCATTGTATAGCTGTCCAGAATATTCCTTAGTTAGTTAGGATTTGTTTTCCCTCTTGTAGTATAAAGCAACAACACCATGTACAGCAAAAAATATAGTGGAATAAAAGGGTTTGTTTTTCCTCCACACATTCTCTCTCTCTTATTTTCCTTCTTCTCTGCTTATTCTAACAACCAGTGCTGATGTCTACATTTTTTTTTTCATTTGTTTTTCTATGGAACCATATCCATATGTATCTCTTTTCTTTTAATCCATTTTCTGTACTATTCTCCAAAGTGGGTGTTAATGGGGATTGCTTTTTTTCTCTTCGAGCTTGTCCCCATTTGTCTTTGCGAGCTGAAAAAGGTGTTTGATCCTTTGGAGGAAGGGTTGGATCCTTTGATTTGTGTTTACAGAGTAAGTACGTAGTGGGGGGAAAGGGAAGGGGAGGTAAGATTGTGTGAGGCAGGCATGTAAATTTTTTTTCATGAACCTATGATGTGACATTTTTGTATTGGACAGCGTAAAAAAGAGTTTTACACTCTACCCTGTTTGAAGTTTATCTCATTGAAAAATTCAAAAATTATTTATAATTGGAGGACAGCTTCATATCAATGGAGGTAGAGCTTGTTCAAGTGGCTTAGGCAAAGGGTAGAAATAGTTTCATTTTATCTCATTTCTTTTTTGAACATCACTCAAATATAAATATTTTTCAATTTGAAATCTTCAACTTTTTTCATCTAATCATTACAATATTTTCAAATTTCTTTGTTGGAGGTATTTTTGTAGGGGACCTGAGGCCCACGGGGGCCAGCTCAAGCCCAACAACAGGTAGGTTCCTCGTATTTCAGATAACCCGAAGGGATCTGGCCCAAACCCACAAGAGCCTCCTAACGGCTCGGGAAGAACTTGTAACCCATATAAATTGGGATTAACTATCCGAGCTAAGATGGGAAGTTACAACGGAAACCCGGGAATCCGAGCCGAAGGAAGGAGAATGAAGCATGCCACGAAAAAAGGACTAGACTCAAGGCAGCATCAAGAGATCATGCCACATTAAATGAGTTCACTAGATAATCATGCCGCATTAATGACTGAACTATGAGGGCCATGCCGTATTAAAGATGGTATGGCGAAGGGAGCTCCGGGAGGATTTCCCTTCCCCCCAAGCCGCAGGGTATGGCCATCTGACCCTCTGGGCTGGGTATATAAGATCCCTGGACTTTCAGGTAAAAGGATCGGCTTACTCTCTAATCAAATCTTCCCTCTAAAAACTCTGCATTCACCCTCTTCTCTTACTCTTTAGTAAGCCATTACTGACTTAAGCATCGAAGGCTGCCTGGGCCACCTCAGGCCACTCCTCCCAATCCTTCCTCTGTTGCTACAGGTTGTAAGCAGAAGACCTAAACCGCTGATAGCCCGACCCAAAGATATATGAAACACGTTGTTAGCATTCTAAATAAAACATGAAAAAGAATTCAACTTTTGAGTTCTAAAACAAAAATTATATTATAACAATATTTTAATTTTATAATATTTTTATTCAACTTTTTCTTTCTTATGTTACAAAACTCTATAAAACATCTTAATTCAAATCATTTCATTACTATTCACAAACCATTTCACAATTACTATTTACAAACTATTTTATTACTATTTACAAATTTCTCGTATCGTTTCATTCCACCAAGCATCTCCTTAGAGCTTGTTCATACGGCTTGGGCATTGCACCAATATCAAATTGTTAATCAAGGAACAGTGAAGAAACATGATGAGTTCAAGTAAAATTGTTTGGATGCGGAGTATAGGCTATCGCATGAAAATATTTGAGGTAGGTTCATATCATCTCAGTACTCAAACGCACTCTAATAAACTAATAATCCTAAGAAGAACATATTGACCCTAAATATGATCCATTCTATTAACCATATATATTTCCCCCACTTAATTGAGACCTCAAATTTATATACAAACTTAAATGGATCTTGATGCTAGTATTAATATTTCGAGCAGTAATGAATATTAAAAGACACACCTGATGTATTTAGCTCTCTCCCATGTGAAAACTTCAAGTTGGGGCAAGTACGTTACAAAATTTCTTCCATATTTCTTCATATATTAGCCAAACCAAATTACAACATTAATTATTATTAGTATATTTAAATTCTTTGATAATATTAAATATTGATGGATTACTACTATAATATCTATTTAATATTGTCCCTATATATCTCACTCGAGAGATACAATGTAATATTAATTTATATACAAAATGTGGAGAGAAGGAGACTCCTTCCCCCATTCTCTCTCTTGTTAAAAATTAAGAGCTTCAAATCTGATTTTCACATAAGGGGAGGAGGCTTCGGCTTCCTCTCTCCTCACTCTCCTCCTCCCTCTCATTCCCTCCTTCCTCCATTCACTCATGTTGTCTATCAAGATTTCTTTTCCTTTATTTTATTTTGCTTTCTTCAAGGCCGAAAAGATAGATCTACAGGTTTCTGGCAACTCCTGAGAGACACACATGGCACAAGTAAATTCATAGGTCGAAAATCATTCGGAGGAAAGTGGTGGTTTTGTGAAAATCACCATGCGGGGTTCTCAATACACACGCCAAATTATCAGACTCGTCACCACCAAACCTTGCAGATCTGACATTTGTCCTGAAAAAAGACAAGTACATTGCCTTTTACAAAGTTGAGTCATCTTTTACAAAGTCTGTTTTAGGATCGTGCATGTATGAAGGTTCCTTAATTTCCATTGCGTAGGGAAAGCTGCAGGAGGGATTTTATTAGGGATACTAGTGGGGTACACTATCAAATTGTAATTCACGCAACAAACATATATATGACTTGATCGATCATTTTGGATTCTTTTAGTAGTCAATAATGACCTGATCGATCGATCATCATCTCCTCAATCTAAAGTCTTCCAATATACATGGATACAATTAAATTAGCGGTGAGTTGCTGCTTACTCTTTATCATGTAGCATGTTCAATGGGAATGGTCGAGTTGGCAATTTTCCAGATTATAAAACTATTATTCATTTTTAATAAAAATTAATGGAAGCAATATAAATTTATCTTAAAGAACATGTTTGTTGAATAAGATGTCAAACAATTAGATCCTTACTCAAGTAAAGAATGAATTAAAGCCTGCTGCCAAGAATCAAGAATCAAGATTCAAGAAACAAGACTTGGGTAATTATATTACTTTGAGGTAAAGAGTTGCAGGGTAATTTTCTATGTGTAGTCTATACAAGTGTATAAATGTGAGGATCTGTAATTGTTTTGTACGTTACACTGAGAGGAATACAGAAGTGCAAGATATAAGGAAAGACTCTACAGATAGTCTGTGTGTGAGGTCATCTGTGAGGTTGTGATCTTGTATAAAACTATATTGTTCATCTTCATGAATAAGAGAAAAAGCTCCTAGCTGTTCCTGCCGTGGATGTAGATCATTAGGATCGAACCACGTAATTCTTTTGTGTTCTTGTGTTCTTTACTTTCTATTTTATCTTGTTTAATTCTGGAGGAATTCTTAGCAAACTTGGAAGTAGGCAATTCATCTCTGGTAGTAAATAGAGGTGCCAGAAAATTAACAAGTGGTATCAAGAGCAAGGTCGATGGGGACAACCAAGTTTGATGTCGAGAAGTTCACGAGGAAGAATGATTTTGGACTATGGAGGATTAAGATGAAGGCACTACTAGTTCAACAAGGACTCCAAGATGCAATTCTTGGAGAAAAGAAACTGAGTTCTTTATCAGAAAAAGAAATGGCACAAGTTCTGCAGAAGGCTCACAGTACCATCATACTTTCTCTTGGAGACAAAGTCTTGAGGGAAGTTGCTCAAGAAGATACTGCAGCTGGAATTTGGTTAAAACTAGAGAATTTGTATATGACAAAATCTCTTGCAAACAGACTCCATAAGAAAACAAGGCTCTACACCTT
>QGSO01000218.1:0-17351 GCA_011037825.1 Carya cathayensis | reverse complement strand
GGTGGTGTGAAACACCACGGGTGGCCGTGTACGGCGGCGCACGGTGGTGAAACCGAACATGTATTTTTGAGAAACCCATATGAAAAAAGTGAGAGTTTGGGAAAAAGAAAGACATGGGGAGGAAGCCCTTGATGAGGTGAGTCCAATGGTGGTGCTTGGTGGTTGATTTGGCCGTGTATGGTGGTCCAAAAATGTGAAAAACCCCTAGAGACCCATATCTTTGAAGGGAGAAAGAGAGAGAATGAGAGGTCGGTTTAGTACACCACCGGCGTGGTTGTGCTCGCCGGAGGGAGGGGATGAGGCCGGAGTGGAGGTGGCGCCGGCTGGAGCTTCAAACCGAACGGCAATGGTGGAGTTCCTCCATTCCGTCGGCCAAGAGAGAGAGAGGGAGAGAAAAAGAAAAAAAAAGTGAAGAGAAAAAAGGTAGGGCCAGAGTATATCGCTTCAATTCTACATTTCGGGATCCTCAAATAAACCAACGGTGAGTTAAAACACTGATTAAAAACGCGTAAATGTTTTATTTTAAATAAAACACTTTAAATAAAACACTACGATGAATTAAGGTAGAATATTATTTTATAAACTAAAATTTATAAAATAATATTTCCTCATCATTATATAAAAATGATAAAGTACCGTTAATTAATCGAAGATGATAAAATCATTTAAATTAATAAAACACTTAATTACTACACTGAGAAGAATTAAGATAGAATATTATTTTATAAACTAAGGTTTATAAAATAATATTTTCTTCATCATTATATAAAATGATAAAGTATCATTAATTAATCAAAGTGCATAAAACACTTAAATTTAAATAAGAATTTTCAACGTAAAATTAAACCTCTTAATATCTTAAAACAATTAAAATATTTAATCTAAATAATTATCCACAATTATAATATTTTCAGAGCTCATTAAATTATTATAATTGTGCTACTTTAAAAACAAGCTTATCTAATACTTTGAAATTCGATGGATAAGATCCGGGAAAACGCCATCGAGGTACAACGCTTAGGATAAAACTGTTCATGATTTTACAGCTGTCGGTGAAGAACAAATTACGTGATTTACGGAAAAGATAATCTATACGCGTGATTCCAGATGAGGGTAAAGACGAGAGAGATAGTGACTGCTGTCGGGAAAGAAACCAAAACGGATTGTCTTGCCGTCTACTATGCGTGAAAAAGAAAAGGAAGAAAAATGGTACAGAGATAAGAATTAGCGGGCTGTTACAACCCCTCATCTCCCTCATCTCCTTGAACCTCACAAACCCTTACCTCCCATAGAAGCACATGAACCCATCTCCTTGAACCACGAATCCTCACCCGTGGCCTCTATCTCCTCGAGCCATCTCATCTCCCTCTCAGCATCCTCTCAACATCTCATCCCCTAAACCACAAAACCTCACGCTAATCCTAAGCCAAAACCCTATGCTTCCAAAGCCCGTTGCCCCTCACCCACCACCCTAAACCCACGCTTGCCTCAATCCCTTTCCCTCTTCTAATTTTAAACCCCCCAAAACCTCCATCTCCCTAAACTCGAACCCTCAATCTCACTGAGCCTGTCGCTTGCCTCCATCCCGATTGGGAGAGCTCCATTTACAACAACAAAGTCTCTGTTGTTACTCAGTATGCTTCACTGCTTGTCTCAAATTTTCACTTCTCTATTTTATGTTTTCTTGCATGATTTCTGTTTAGCCCATCTAATTTTTTGTCATTATTGACGGGTTATAAATTGTAATTATTAACTTTTTGAGTTACCATTGTTGTAAATGTTTTTTGTAGTGATTTACGGTTATTGATTTAGCATTATTGTAATAATTAATATGCTTAATTTGAAAAAAAAAATTAAAGGGCAGCTTGGGTTGGTACATTGTTTGAAACTGAGACAGAAAATGCAAGAACATGTGAAATCATAAGCACTCACTTTGAAAAAATAGGTAAACCTAGGACCTATATTTAATGTTGAGTAATTGTATTAGGGGTGTGCATGTGACCCGAGCACCCACTGGACCTGATTAGGCTAACCTGAACCAACCCATATTTTATCGTATATTAATTGAGCAAGTATCCAACTTGACTAAATAACGGGTTTATTAATTGGTGTCAACCTGTCCGAAATTCCTCAAACCCTAGCTAGTAGCCGCCCACTCAGCCTTCTTCGCTCACTTAGCTTCAAGCCCTTTGTTGACCAGCTCTATGTCCTTCTAGCCAATATGGATGCCAACCGCAATAGCACCATCGAGTTCAACAAACTTGTCCAGGCCATCTTGTCGATATGAACACCAAATTCCCTATTTGGCTAATAACTAGCGCACGACATTAGCAAGCATGAATAAAAAGAAGAAATTCACAAAAAGGAAAATGCAATGAAATAGAAAATGGTGAACAAAAAATTTTGGGTTTGCTATGCAGAGAAGAGAAGAGAAGAGAAAAATGCAAAAATGGAAAATAGCCTTTATATACTGCATGAAGAGAATTCTTTCATTAATTTTTGCCATCACCTCTTCCTACCAAAATCATCTTGCAACAACCACCATAAATTAAATTCTTTAGCAGTTGTCCACCATTAGTATAGCCACCCTCCTTTCCAAAATCAAAGCTGGATCTGAGCCCCCAAGCTGAGAGAGAAGACAAAAAGCAGAGCTTGTTTAAGTTTGCTATGCAGAGAAGAGAATAGAAAAGGCTAGACGCCGCCATTAGATGCCTCCATTTACAGATCTGATTCTCTTCCTTTAGCGTAGTGTTGCTCAAGCTAGACGCCGTCGTTTATAGATCTGTTACTGCCGCTGCTACTGCTGGTGCTGCGCAGGTCGAGGCTTGGGGATGCCTCACCTTCTCAGCTCGAGATCTTCTCCTCCTTCGATCCCAAGACCACTTCTCTCTCTTCCTCTCCCATGGTCTGTAAATCTTTGAATGATTTGAATCAATTTATGTTTCTAAAAGCACAGATAACGACCGTGGTTTTAAAGTCAGGTCATATAGGTTCAACCCAATTTGCTTTTGTTCGGGTTGAGTCTGTTCATGTTGGATCCTTGAATAATATTCATCGGGGTCAGGTCGGGTTCAAAACCTGCTTTACAATGCCGGGTTACAAGCATAAATGCTATATACAGTCATACGAAGTGCCAGTCTCTTATGCTTGTTTCAAAAAAAGTTGAATGCACCATTAAAAAATAAATTTTTTTACGTAGATCTAAATTAACCATTTTCTTAAAAAGAGTGGACCAACATATAATTGCAAATATCGTCACATATTAACGTTGAGACTAAATGTCTTTATCAATGTATGCCACATCAAAGACCAACTAACTCCAAACATCAATGAGACTCACTATCGTTTGGGTGCTGAGCTCATTTTAGTCTATCTCAAACCAATCAATTATGTGACTCTTTAATTTTTCAACTTTTTACAAAAAGTTAAAACATATTTCAACATATTTCATACATTCAAGCACATCTCAATAGACCCACAAAACTCACTACTATTCACAAATTAACTCATATCATCTTAAATCATCTTAACACCCAATCGCAAGGTAAAAGGGCAAAGCATGCTTTAAGAGTTGTAAGTCACGTCACTCTGTACAAATATTTTCAAATTACTTACCTTATTGGGGTCTCGATGTTGTCTAATAAAAAAAATCTATATTATTCTTCTTCCCCCACTGTGGTAAAAAATTATTTTTACACATTTTTTGTTCCAATATTTTTTAATTCAAATTTTCCAAAAATATTAAATATTATCAAATACCCTAAGTTTATTCTTTCTCATATTTATTTTATTCAAAATCTTCTAATTAAATTGGAAAATTTATCATCGATATTTTTGGATATTTGTAAGTAAAAAGTTATTGATAATTGAAGAAGAAAGACTCTAGAACTGGGTAGCGTGTAAAACTCATTTTTACACCATCCAATACAAAACTACCACGTCATAGGTTTGTGAAAAAAAATTCTTGTGCCTCCTTCACACAATCTTATTCTTACCTTCCCTCCCATCCTCCCACCCCCACCTCTTGCAGTACTTTATAATTTTTTTCTCCCCNCTCTCTCTCTCTCTCTCTCTCTCTCTCTCTCTCTCTCTCTCTCTCTCTCTCTCTCTCTCAGATCCACATGTATGCAAATGGAAGTTGATCCCACAACATGATGTTCTTGGTCACAGTCTTGATGGCGACTATGACGTTCCACACTAGAGCTCGAGCCTGTAGGGCCTCCATATCTAGCCCCGTTTACATCATCAAGAGCAGATGTGGGTCTACCACACCTTACCATTCTACCAGCGATTGGCACTCCTCTAGTCCTCTCGCCAGAATGTTGACTCCATTGAGGAAGGATGATTTGGACATACCTTATTTGAGCCTCATGGAGTCTAATATGGAGCAACAGCAAAGGGTCTCTACCTCCTCCATGCCCATATATCTGGTCACTTGAAAAAGACCAGTATTAGAGCAGCATATATAGAATGACATCAGTGTCCCCACATCTCCAGATGATGAAGAATTTGCTCCTCATGGCAACATAGATGGTGCTGATATGAAGACTCAATCACCAGCTGATAAACAAGTTGTTTGTACCACTTACTAGAATGTCCTTCCCTTAGCTTTGATGTAATTTACCCTTATGTAATTTCATTGTATAACTGTCCAGAACATTCCTTAGTTAGTTAGGATTTGTTTTCCCTCATGTAGTATAAAGTAACAACACCATGTACAGCAAAAAATACGATGGAATAGAAGGATTTGTTTTTCCTCCACACATTCTCTCTCTATTGTTTTCCTTCTTCTCTATTATTTTCTTCTTCTCTGCTTATTCTAACATGGTATCAAGAGCCACCAAGTGAGAAACTTCTGCTGTGGCTACTGGAAAACCTGCATCAAATTTTTTGGATTTTGCAAATATTATCAACCCTTACCTCCTGGATCATGGGGACAATCCCTCCATTCCCTTGGTCCCTGACCTTCTCACCTCAGAGAATTATACAACCTGGTCAAGAGCTATGTGTAGAGCTCTTCATGCTAAGAACAAGCTTGGTTTCATCAATGGAACCTTAACCAAACCAAAAGACCCTGCTGACCCACTCAATGATGCGTGGGAGAGATGCAATTACTTAGTGGTCTCTTGGCTCCACAACTTCATTAGCCCCACTCTCAAATCTAGTATTGCATTGGTGGATGATGCAAAACAAATATGGGGAGAACTAAAAGAACGTTTCACTCAGCAAAATGGGCATAAAATCTTCCAACTCAAAAAGGCTCTCATAGGTTTGCACAAAGACACTGATTCAGTAAGTGTTTATTTTGAAAAACTTAAAACTATTTGGGATGAACTCCTAATATTTGACCCAATGCCTGATTGTAATTGTGGCAAACTTGTTGTCTTAAATGATAGATACCAAAGAGATTGTGTCATACAATTTCTTATGGGTTTAAATGAGTCTTTTAATGCCACCCGTGACTAGATTATGCTACTACATCCCTTGCCTCCCATAAACAAAATATTTTCCATGGTTCAGCAGTAAGAGATGCAGCATCTTGTTCTTAAAGGTACCCGTTCACCTGATTCAATGGCCCTTGCTGTCAAGCTGCCATACACAGCATATAAGCCTTTTTCCAAACCACTTTAGCCTTTCAAATGAGATAGGCCCTTTTGCACCCATTGTAAAATACAAGGACATACTCTGGACAACTGCTTCAAAGTAGGAAATGCCCAAGCCTCCATTTGCATTCACTGTCATATGACAGGCCATCTAGCAGATAAATGCTACAAAGTGCATGGTTATCCACCTGGGCATAAACTTCATGGCAAACCCAAACAGCTTAACTTTTTATCTGCCAATATGACCTCACTTAAACCAGAGAATCCATCCATTAACAACTTCACCCTCACCAAAGACCACTACTAGCAACTACTCTCACTATTGCCATCAAAGGAAGTCTCTATTGCTCCTCATTCAGTCAACCATGTCCAAGCAAATTGTTCTTCTTCTTCCACTATGAATGGTAATTCATTTTGTTTCACTTCATCCATTCAAACCTCTCACACAAACACACACTCACCATGGATTATTGACATTGGTGCTACAGATCATATGATCTGTAACACCTCATTTTTTTCATCCATCACCTCTCATGTTTCTTTCAAAGTGAAATTACCAAATGGTCACACTGCACCTGCCACCCACATTGGCACTGTTCATCTCACTCCCAGCTTAATTCTGCACATTGTACTATATGTTCCCTCTTTTAACTTCAACTTAATCTCAACAAAGCAGCTAACCTTTTCACTTTCTTGTTGTTTTATTTTTCTATCACAATTTTGTTTTCTCCAAGACATTTTTTCATGGACCATGATTGGCATGGGTGAGATAAAAGATGGTTTTTACCAATTGCTTGCTGAACCAGTGTCTCCATCAGCACTTCTTGACCATTTTTCATTTTCTTTACATAAAACCATTTTTGTTTCTACTGTTTTAAAAGATGTTGATCAAGTTTATGACCTCTGGCATTGTAAACTGAGATATACTCCCATTTCAAGATTAAATATAATACCAGATTCTTCTATCAAGAATCAAATCTTTACTATCTTTGATACTCATCCATGTCATGTGTGCCCTATTGCCAAACATCATAGGCTCCCATTTCCTTGCAGCCCTCATAAAACCAAAAGCATTTTTGAACTTATACAGTGACATATGGGGCCCCAACTCAGTTGAAGCATATGATGGCACAAAATATTTTTTAACAATTGTAGATGACTTTTCTAGGAGCACCTGGACCTACTTGCTTAAAGCTAAATCTCACACCAGATTATGTATTGAAGCCTTTTTCAATTTAGTAGAAACCCAATTTCAAATAAAAGTCAAAATTCTTAGAAGCAACAATGGTCTTGAATTTCAAATGAATGAATTCTTTAATAAAAACGGAATCATTCACCATAGAACTTGTGTGGCAACCCCCCAACAGAATGAGGTTGCTGAAAGAAAGCACCAACATATTTTAAACATAGCTCGATCTCTTAAAATACAATCTAACCTTCCCAACATCTACTGGACTGACTGCATTCTCACTACCACATATATAATCAATCGAATTCCTAGCCCCTTACTTTCAAACAAAATCCCTTTTGAGATTCTTTTCAACACAGCTCCCACCTATTCTCACTTGAGAATTTTCGATTGCCTGTATTTTGCCTCTACTCTATCTCAACACAGAATCAAGCTTGCCCCTCGAGGAAAACAATGTGTCTTTCTTGGTTACCCCTTCGGGGTCAAAGGTTACAAATTGCTTGATATCAATTCTAAGACAGTTTCATCTCTAGAGATGTTACTTTCCATGAATATGTTTTCCCTTTTCATCTTACCTCCCACTCATCACCTTCTTCTGCCTCTTACATTTCTCCTTCCTCAATGCCTTCCCTTGCTTCTCTCACATCACCTCCTACTTCTACTAATATGTCTTCCCCTTCAGAAATTGCATACCAACACCTCCCTCTTCTCCTTCCTCAATGCCTTCTCCTACTTCTCCCATATCACTTCCTACTTCTACTAATCTACCTTCCCCTTCAGAAAATTACATACCAACACCTCCCTCTTCTCCTTCCTCAATGTCTTTTCCTACTTCTCCCATATCACATATTTCAGATTTCCCATCCCAACCTCTTCTCAGGAGATCCACTGGTAATAGAAAAGACCACAATACCTTCAAGACTTTCATTGTCACCAAACTAGTTCTATCTCACTCTCCCAGTCAGCGGACATGGCATCTTCTCTATCAGGTATCTTTTTTCCCATATCTTCTTCCATTTCATATAAGCATTTATCTCCTGTCGTTTCATTATTTTCTACCACCATTTCATCTCATTATAATCCATAAACTTACAAACAAGCTGCCAAGGACCCTGGCTAGTGTAAAGCAATTGAAACTGAACTTGAGGCTCTAGAACTTAACCAAACCTGGATCCTCACTAACTTACCCTCTGGAAAAACACCTATTGATTGCAAATATGTTTTCAAAACAAAATACCATTCTAATGGCACTGTTTGAGACAGAAGGGAAGATTGGTTGTCAAATGTTTCACCCAGCAGGAAGAGGTAGATTACCATGAGACTTTTTCAACAATAGTGAAAATAGTTACTATTAGAACTTAGCCTTAGCTACCATTAAGGGTTGGCATCTTTAACAATTTGATGTCAACAATGACTTCCTTAATGGTGAGCTCAAAGAAGAAATCTACATGAAGAAGCCACTATGTTACACAAAGGGATCTCCTGGTCAAGTATGCAAACTGCTCAGAAGCCTTTATGGCCTTAAACAGGCCTCACGCCAATGGTATGACAAGTTCTCAGCCTCTCTAATCTCCTTTGGTTTTACCCAGTCAAAGGCTGATTACAACCTCTTCACATACATTACTACCACCACATTCACTGCACTACTAGTCTATGTTGATGAATAGTAGTTGCCAGCAATTCCCTCAAATCCATATCTGATCTTAAGACTTTTCTGAAAAATCAATTCAGAATTAAAGACCATGGATGTCTAAGATATTTTCTAGGCATAGAGGTTGCTTGATCCCCTACTGGCATTCACCTCTGCTAAAGAAAATATGTTTTAGATCTTCTTGATGATTCAGGCATGTTGGCCTCCAAACCATTAAAAATTCCAATGGACCAAAACCATAAACTCAGCAAGTCTTCTGGCACACCCCTAACAGATCCTACTCCCTACAGACAGTTAATTGGTCATGTCCTTTACCTTACAATTACAAGACCAAACATTAGCTACCCAACATAGGTTCTAAGTCAGTTCATGAATCGTCCTTCCACCTCCCACCTTGCTGCAGCCCACAAGGTATTAAGATACCTTAAAAACTCACCTGGTCAAGGGATCCTTCTGTCTTCATCTTCTTCCATTCACCTAAGAGGCTACTGTGATTCAAATTGGGCATCTTGCCCTGATACCAGAAAATTAGTGACTGGTTATTGCATCCTTCTAGGTCATTCCCTCATCTCTTGGAGATCAAAGAATGAGACAGTAGTATCAAGATCTTCTACTAAGGCAGAATACCATGCCATGGCCTCTATTACTACTGAATTTACTTGGCTTAGACAATTATTCACTGATTTGTCTATCTGTCATCCACATGCTGCTGACTTATTTTGTGACAACCGAGCTGCTTTGCACATAGCAGCCAACCTCGTTTTTCATGAAAGGACAAAACACATTGAGGTGGATTGTCACTTGATTCGAGATAAAATCCTCGAAGGTTGCATCAAAACTACACATACATTCACAACTTGCTGATATATTCACCAAATCCCTGCCATCTTACCTACTATTTTTACACCTCTCCAAGATGGGAATAGCTAATATCTATTCTCCATCTTGTGGAGGGTATTAGAGCAGCATATACAGAATGACATCAGTGTCCCCACATCTCCAGATGATGAAGAATATGCTCCTCGTGGCAGCATAGATGGTGCTGATATGAAGACTCAATCACTAGCTGATAAACAAGTTGTTTTTAATAGTTTATCTGTCCATTTACTAGAATGTCCTTCCCTTAACTGAGATGTAATGTACTCTTATGTAATTTCATTGTATAACTATCCAGAATATTCCTTAGTTAGTTAGGATTTGTTTTCCCTCTTGTACTATAAAGCAACAACACCATGTACAGCAAAAAATACGATGGAATAGAAGGATTTGTTTTTCCTCCACACATTCTCTCTCTCTCTCTCCTATTTTCCTTCTTCTCTGCTTATTCTAACAACCAGTGCTGATGTCTATATTTTTTTTCATTTGTTTTTCTCTGGAACCATATCCATATGTATCTCTTTTCTTTTAATCCATTTTCTGTACTGTTCTCCAAAGTGGGTGTTAATGGGGAATACTTTTTTTCTCTTCGGGCTTGTCACCGTTTTTCTTTGCTAGCTAAAAAAGGTGTTTGATCCATTGGAGGAAGGGTTGGATCCTTTGATTTGTGTTTACAGAGTAAGTACGCGGTGGGGGGAAAGGGAAAGGGAGGTAAGATTGTGTGAGGCGGGCATGTAAATTGTTTTTCATGAACCTATGATGTGGCATTTTTGTATTGGACAACGTAAAAAGGAGTTTTACACTCTACCCTATGTGAAGTTTATCTCACTGAAAAATTCAAAAATTATTCATAATTGGAGGAGAGCTTCATATCAATGGAAGTAGAGCTTGTTCAAGTGGCTTAGGCACAGGGTAGAAATAGTTTCATTTTATCTCATTACTTTTTCAAACATCACTCAAATATAAATATTTTTCAATATGAAATCTTTAACTTTTTTCATCCAGTCATTATTTAATCATTACAATTTTTTCAAATTTCTATGTTGGAAGTATTTTTGTAGGGGACCTGAGGCCCATGGGGGCCAGCTCAAGCCTAACAACAGGCAGGTTCCCTGTATTTCAGATAACCCAAAGGGGTCTGGCCCAAACCCTCAGAAGCCTCCCAGTGGCTCGGGAAGAACTTGTAACCCATATAAATTGGGTATAACCATTCGAGCCAAGATGGGAAGTTACAACGGAAGCCCAGGAATCCGAGCCGAATGAAGGAGAATGAAGCATGCCATGAAAAAAGGACTAGACTCAAGGCAACAACAAGAGATCATGCCGCATTAAATAAGTTCACCAGATAATCATGCCGCATTAAATAAGTTCACCAGATAATCATGCCGTATTAATGAATGAACTATGAGGGCCATGCCATATTAAAGATGGTATGGCGGAGGGAGCTCCCTCCCCAAGAGGCAGGGTATGACCATCTGACCCTCTAGGCTGGGTATATAAGATCTCTGGACCTTCAGGTAAAAGGATCGGCTTACTCTCTAATCAAATCTTCCCGCTAAAAACTCTACATTCACCCTCTTCTCTTACTCTTTAGTAAGCCATTACTGACTTAAGCATCGGAGACTACCTGGGCCACCTCAGACCACTCCTCCCGATCCTTTCTCTGTTGCTACAAGTAGAAGACCTAAATCATTGATAGCCCGACCCAAAGATATATGAAATACGTTGTTAGCATTCTAAATAAAACATGAAAAAGAATTCAACTTTGAAGTTATAAAACAAAAATTATATTCTAATAATATTTTAATTTTATAATATTTTTATTCAACTTTTTCTTTCTTATGTTACAAAACCCTATAAGCATCTTAATTCAAATCATTTGACTACTATTCACAAACCATTTCACAATTTCTATTTACAAACTATTTTATTACTATTTACAAATTTCTCGTATCGTTTCATTCCACCAAGCATCTCCTTTGAGCTTGTTCATACGGCTTAGGCATTGCACATCAATGATTTTTACTGACTCCTCCGCCATGCAACAATATCAAATTGTTCAATCAAGGATCAGTGATGAAACATGATGAGTTCAAGTAAAAATGTTTGGATGCGGAGTATAGCCTATCGTATGAAAATATTTGAGGTAGGTTCATATCATCTCAGCACTCAATCGCACTCTAATAAACTGATAATCCTAAGAAGAATATATTGACCATAAATATGATCCATTCTATTAACCATATATATTTTCCCCACTTAATTGAGACCTCAAATTTATATACAAGCTTAAATGGATCTTAATCTTTCTGCATATGAGAGCCAAATCTATATTCTTGAGATCAAAGTCTAATGCTGGTATAAATATTTCGAGCACTAATGAATATTAAAAGACACACCCAATGTATTTAGCTCTCTCCCATGTGAAAACTTCAAGTTGGATCAGTACATTACAGAATTTCTTCCATATTTCTTCATATATTAGCCAAAACAAATTACAACATTAATTATTATTATTAGTATAATTAAATTCTTTGATAATATTAAATATTGATTGATTACTACTATAATATCTATTTAATATTGTCACTATATATCTCACTCGAGAGATACAATGCATTATTAATTTATATACAAAATGTGGAGAGAAGGAGACTCCTTCCCCCTTTCTCTCTCTTGTAAAAAATTAAGAGCTCCACATATGATTTTCACATAAGGGAAGGAGGCTTCGGCTTCCTCTCTCCTCACTCTCCTCCTCCCTCTCATTCCCTCCTTCCTCCATTCACTCATCTTGTCTATCAAGATTTATTTTTCTTAATTTTATTTTTCTTTCTTCAAGGCCGAAAAGATAGATCTACAGGTTTCTGGCAACTCCTGAGAGACACACATGGCACAAGTAAATTCAAAGGTTGAAAATCATTCGGAGGAAAGTGGTGGTTTTGTGAAAATCACCGTGCAGGATTTTCATGCGCCACCTCTTTTGACAACTCCTCTCAATACACACGCCAGATTATCAGACTTGCCACCGCCAAATCTTGCAGATCTGACATTTGTCGTTAAAAAAAGATAAGTACATTGCCTTTTACAAAGTTGAGTCATCTTTTACAACGTCTGTTTCAGGAACGTGCATGTATGAAGGTTCCTTAATTTCCATTGCGTAGGGCAAGCTGCAGGAGGGATTTTATTAGGGATACTAGTGGGGTACGGTATCAAATTGTAATTCACGCAACAAACATATATATATGACCTCATCGATCATTTTGGATTCTTTTAGTAGTCAATAATGACCTGATCGATCATCATCTCCTCAATCTAAAGTCTTCCAACATACATGGATATAATTAAATTAGCGGTGAGTTGCTGCTTACTTCATGTAGCGTGTTCAATGGGAATGGTCGAGTTGGCAATTTTCCAGATTATAAAACTATTATTAATTTTTAATAAAAATTAATGGAAGCAATATAAATTTATCTTAAAGAACATGTTTTAATTTCAACCAGATACCATATCGAGTTTCGAGTGAATTAGTATACCACAAAGAAAAAGATACCTAGAAACTACTCGACCTGCATAAAGGAAGATATTAATCCTTACCCTTTGAATTTTAGACATGCTCTAAATTATCCACATATTTAATTGAACCCATTAACTTCACCCTGAATAAAATAAATATGGACAGGTCCTATGTCAATAGGAAATATTTCTATAACAAGATTTCATATAAAATAATAATAATAATAATATCAGAACTTGTTAAAGAGTTGTCAAATTATCAATTTGCAAAAATATATAAAAAAAAAGTTCAAATTAATAAGTTACATTATTGGGGGTCTCGTCGTCTCGTTTTTTATATTAAAAAAAAAAAACATTATAAATTATTGTTCTTACGGTTAACTTACATGTATCAGTTGACCTCGTCGTCGCAGCGAAGCATCTCTACAACCTGGGTCATGGTGGGCCTATCATCCTTATCTTCTGCAACGCATTGCCAAGCCACCTTGAGCAGAAGTTCTATCTTAGCCGAGTCATATCTGCCGCCCATGCTTGGATCTACAATCTCCTCAATATTCCACGACTCCCTTGAAGCTTCACGGCCATCAGCATGCATCATGATCTTCTCCCTCACCAGGGTGTCCAATCTATTAAGCTCTTTCGCCCCTCCGCCACCAGAGCTATGCTGCGTACCTGTGGGGCTCTTTCCAGTGACCATTTCCAGCACCACAATCCCATAGCTATAGACATCAACTTTAGAGGTGATAGGACGATTATAGACCCATTCAGGAGCCATATAACCTCTAGTTCCTCTCATCCTTGAGAAGCTTGAATGATCACGCTCACCTCTATTCAGTAGTTTAGACAGACCAAAATCTGCTACCTTTGGTTGATAGTTGGAGTCCAAGAGTATGTTATGAGGCTTTACATCACAATGTAAAACCCACTCTAGGCACTCTTCATGCAAATAAGCTAGGCCTTTCGCTGTGCCCACTGCAATATCAAACCTCTTTTTCCAATCAAGTTCGTTAGAAGTAAGTTTTGCTGCTAAGGATCCATGCTCCATGTACTCGTACACCAGAAGCCTATGCTTTCCCTCTGCGCAGTAACCCCAGATGTCTATCAAGTTCATGTGGTTAAGCCTCCCAATGGTATTTACTTCTGTTAGGAATTCGGCTTCTCCTTGGTTAGCTTCGTCGAGTCTTTTGATTGCTGCAACTCGCTTATCGGGCAGTATACCTTTGTATACTACGCCTCCCCCTCCTCTTCCAATCACTTCAACGAATCCCCGTGTGGCCTTCTTCAGCTCAGAAAACTTGAATCGCTTGAATCTAGACATCAGGAGGTGTCCTTCTGCAGCTGGGTCGGAATTCTTACTGCTCATGAACAGAGAAAAGAACACCAGGAAAATGCAGGTTACCTCTAGGCCTCCCACTGCAGTAGTAAACCAAAGCAAAAGCTTCACTGTCTTATTTTCATACGTTCCTCTAACTTCCCTGCTAAGTTCGGCTGTGCAATTCAACCATGATTCGGCGGTATCCAGCGTCTTGTTATAGACAAAACCAGCTTCGGGTACTCTTAAATACAAGTCTCCCTCAAAATTTGGTGTAAGTTGTCCATTGTATAACTCATACTTGGGGTAACATAAATAGCCACCGTAATCTGCTTTAAATACAAATTGGAAACCTTTGCAACTACACGCCCTTAGGCATTCGTTTTCACAGTGTTGTAAGGTCACATTAGGCAGGAACTCTAAATCATAGCCATAGAAATGAAAATGTGAAAGTTGGACAAAACTAGACAGCTTTTCATGACTCTGATTGCAAGGGAGATTGAATTCTGCTTCACACCCAAAAGACCAATCAGTTGGATCTTTGATCTTGAATCCCTGCAAGCAAGAGCATCTCCTGCCGGAAGCATGATCATAACTACAAACACTGTTGGGCCCACATATGCCATGAATCGTGCATGGATCCGACACCGCTTGCCATGTGACAACCCAATCCCACCCTTCATTCATTGCTTCCAGGCTGTATAATCGAAGGTTACCATCACGATCAAGAGTTAATCTTCGGTGAGTTTTCACACCAAAATCTGTAGCTAGGATCTCCAAATGATCAGATGACCATAAATAGCCCAACTTGTTCAGTACTGCAGCTCTACTAGAGTTGTACATAGACCTTCCGGCAAGGCCAGGATCACTAAGCTCTGGATCAGGCCAGTAGAGACTGGATACGACAGGACCTTGGTATAACAGACGAAGTACATTATCGTTTTCAAAAAGTAGCTTATAGTAGCCAGAAGAATAGTCTACTTTGCTTAATTTTGATACAAGGGTTGAAGTCCTGGTTAGCATTTGTTGTGGAAGCAGAGTATCTGTTGGTGAATCAAAGCTCTGCCAGACGACACCATTCTGAGAATGATTTAGAACAAGATTTCCGGTGTTTTGGAGCTGAAGTTGCAATTTCCAGGACTCTAAAGTGGTCGAGGTTGCTGTTCTGGTGGCCCAAACGGTTATACCGGCAGAGTTTGTTAGGCGAAGCTTGCCATCTTTCGAAATCGAAAGCTGTGAACCTTTTCCATCAACCGGATCATCTCTGTTTGCCATCCAAACAACGGTCGGAGGTGAGGACCTTGTCAACCATATGGCAAAGCAGAAAGCGTTTTCACCGACCGGGAAAAATCCCGCAGAGAAATCACCATTGAGAGAAACCAGTTTGTCGCTTGGGTCATCAACAGATAAAGATGAGCCTCTAAGAACGTCGAATGTTTTTGATGATGAAGATAGGAGAGGAGTTTGGATGAGAATAAGAAGAAGGAAGAAAATTGAGATATCCATGGTGAGAATGGAAATGTTTGCAGACGGCCCCGCCATTTGTTTTCCCAGTCCACTTGTTAATAAACTAAAACGTACGTTTGAGTCGCGAGAGTCAAGACCTCAATTATGATGGACATCATTTCAGGATGTAGTCCACGTACAGCTGAAAACCTCAATTATGGCCTTGCTTCATGGTGCAAGCTTACGTTGACTCTCGCTTAGGGTTATCTGATTAATGTTAATGTTATGGGCAAGTACTTTTAAATGTATAAATTTATTTTATATAAATATTTAATTTCAATTTAAAAAATTGATTTTTTTTTTTACAGTAAAATCTACTTTCTTGTAAAAATTCTGTGTAAAATTTATAAATTTAAAACTTATATATATCGATCATTATTCTCTTTTAAAACATGTTACGAATAAGACTTAGTTTTCTAAGCGGGCTTTAATATATATCTTTTATATATAAAAGAGTGAATACTGAAATGAATAGTAAGTACAACATTTCTTCCAATTTTATCCTTCCTCTTTATAGTAATATCCAATTTCATCCTACACAGTAATACACAGTAATATAATAATTCTATTCCTACACAGTAATATACAGTAAAATGTCTTTTATATATAAAAGAGCGAATGCTGAAATGAATAGTAAGCACAACATTTCTTCCAATTTTATCCTTCCTCTTTACAGTAATATCAAATTTCATCCTACACAGTAATACACAGTAAATATGCACAGTAATATAATAATTATATTCCTACACAGTAATATACAGTAAAATGCACAGTAATATAAAATTCGATTCCTACACAGTAATATACAGTAAAATGCAGTAAAATGCACAGTAATATAATAATTCTATTCCTACACAGTAATACACAGTAAAATACATAGTAAAGATAATATAATAATTCGAATGAATAGTAAGAAAATAATAAAAAATTTAAAATGCACAGTAAATATAATAAAAAATAATATAAATCGTCGATATTTTCCGTTACTACACAGTAACGATGCACAGTAAATATAATAATTCGATTCCTACACAGTAAGATAATAATAAAAAATTTAAAATGCAAAGTAAATATAATAAAAAATAATATAAATCGTTGATATTTTCCGTTGCTACACAGTAACGATGCACAGTAAATATAATAATTCGATTCCTACACAGTAAGATAATAATAAAAAATTATAAATGGTAATATAATAATTAAACGCACAGTATTGAGATTGACTTCTCTATTATTTTCGGTATAGCCACGTGCCACCTTCCAAATTATAATGTACCAGAGGAAAAAAAAAGTTGAGTGTCTTTTCTTTCTTTTAATTTAAACCAAAATTTTCTATATTCGTTTGTGAACTACATACCGAAAGGCGACGAGGGACCAAACGAGACCAATGAGGATGGAATGGGTGTTGGGGTTGCGGATAAGCTTTCACCACACAGTAACTGTGAAGAAAATCTCTCTCATCGCAATACTTTATCTCTCTCATCATTATTGTGATATCCATCCATCGTTTTCTGAATGTAAAGCCAAATTCCACACTCATCACCTCCCTCAAATATCCTTAACACCAAATCCTCAAATATCTGCCTCTTAATGCTTATCACTTACAGGTGTGATCCCTCAAATATCTGGATGATTTCAAATTTTCTCATCTTCTTATAAATCCATCATCGCTTAGTAGATTTTACCTTCTTCATTTTCTAC